>JAXDDW010000210.1:527500-537861 GCA_034670385.1 Hoplostethus mediterraneus | reverse complement strand
TTCTGATTGGCCAGTGAACACTAATTGATTTCTAACCAGATTAACTGGCGACACCTCCAGAGAGACTCTTCAGTTACTAGTTTTTTAGCGGAAACTTGCAATACAATTATTTTAAATCAACTGATGAATGTGTTTGGTTTATTTTGATACTGACTCTCTCTGTTCATGATCTCTTCTTATCGACTGAAGACATGAGAGTCTGAAATCCATTCCACTGTTCAGTCTGTGACTCGTCTCTTTACTCGTGTTACTGCATAGATAGTTCTACTGCTAATACTACCAAGCTAGCAAGGCAACTAGGCAAAGTCAAATACTTCAATCAAAAAGTAGTTTAATTAAAGTTAAATTACTGAATTTGAAAAGTACATTTTCTCAAGTTCAGAGTTCACGTCCCACTGTGGCCAGTAAACATGTCTGTGATTACTGGATGTTACTATGAGGAGTAAACACAAACAACAACAAATGCTAAGTGTTGTGTTGTTGTGTTGTTGTGTTGGATGAATTCACTCACACATTCCTGTATTTCTTCCCCCTTTCTGCTCGTCTCCTCAGGGCAGGCCACTGCTCCATGAGCCACCGGCCGGCCTCAGAGCCGGTGAAGTACTAGACCGGGACGTCGGCGGCGTTCACGTCATCAGGCGTCATCAGGCGTCGGGTTTCTGATGACTGGGATATGAACTTTATAAATCTGGGATACGGCGTGTATACGTGCCGAAAGGGAATACTTGACTATCGCTAATAATATCTGAATGTTTCAATCTGCAGCCACACAGCAGCAGGTGGTTTCATCCCAGCAATCTGATTGGTCCGACATAGTCCGGTTTAATTCCCATCACGGTGAGGCGACGCACGTTAAAAGGCAAAGGGAACAATAAGTTAAATAATAGGAGGTCGGGAAAACGTCAACAGGGAATGTTGTGCGAAATACTTGATTTTTTTTTTTACCATAGGATATGATGTCATCAGAGGGGAAACGATTAAGAACCAACCAGAATCTCAAAAAGTGTGAAAAAGACGAACGGGGGGTGGAGGGGGGGGGGCACCTGAACGCAACGTCTTCCACTCTGGACCAATCGCCTTCGTCTCTGAAGGTTTTGAATTGTTTTGTGAAAAACTTTATTGATATAATTCACTCTGATGTGTGAGGTTTTATCTGTGATGTTAGATTAGAAACACCAGATATTTAGCTGCGCCGCGTTTTGCACAATCCACGTCTCAATCGCCTCCAGGCTTTTAGTCCTTTAGTCCTTTCACCCCTTCGTGATTGAACTCAACTGGTCATGAAGGCGTTCCAACCGTTTTTCAGTATATTAGTATATTATATACTATATAGTATATTACACTTGTTATCTGTCAGATTGTTTCGCTGCTGGAAGGAACAGGGAGCAGTCCGGCGTTTAAAGGTTGCTGACCTTTTACATTCCCCAGATTTCATAATCTCACGCGTTCCTCTCGATACGTTATCAGCGGACCGTGTGGACGAGATGGTTGTCCCATACGCGCTTCCCATTCCCAAGAGGAATTGTTTGGAATTTTTTACTGTAAAATGTCAGACAGATTGCAACAGATTGCCGTTGACTTCTTCCTGGTTTGGCATCATTACTTGTTTCATTCCTGTTTTAAAGTTGGGCTGCATCAGAGAAGAGCGCCCCCTGTCCCCAGCCGATTCGCCCCGAATGAAATTCTGGTGTCGGGTACGGTCACTTCTCTGGCCACAGGAAGTGACCGGTGCACTGTGCTGTTATAACCCAATGGTAAAAAGGGCAAAAACGAGGAGAGGGGAGCCAGTCGGGTGTTGAACTCGAGACGGAGATGGAGAGGAGGGAAGAAAGAGAGCACAGAAATGGAGCAGAGGTTACAAAATATTGCTCAGACACCCTCAACACGTTCACATGTTTTAACACGTTCACATGTTTTTTAGAGATCTAGTTAGCCTGGGCCGAGCTCGGCCTCAACGTTTCAAAAGCACAAATCCCTCCGCTGGGCTGAAAGCCGTTCATCTAAAACCACGTCATTCAGATTTTGGATATTGGATATTTTATTTATTGCATACCCATTTTACTTTATTTTATTTGCTGTTTTTTTTTATATCTTTCTTTTATATTTGAATGAAGGTTTATGTTGAAAAATGATCGATGACCCTGACTGGATTTCCTCTGGATGGTTTTCCTTCTTTTCCAGTCGGTACTTTCCCGCCAAGCGATAGATTTCTCCTGCTCAGACCATCTCAAATCTTTCATTCACCCAAACTTTCTAACCACTAGACATATCTCGGCTGCGGTGTACAAATATTAGGAACACCTTCGTGATTACGAGTCGCTCTTTTTGCACAATCCATGTCTTTCTCAAGTCTTCTCAAGTCTTCTCAAGTCTTCTCAAGTCTTCTCAAGTCTAGTCCAGAGCAGGTGGTCCTGATATTTTCGTACACTCGGCATGTTTATGAAACGTTTGAGCAGGATTGCACTTTTAAACCCAAATTATCTTTGTACTGTGTACTATCTGTGTACTGTGTTACTCGTGTCCAGAGGAAAAGCTGAATAAAAGCGTGGGGAAAGAAACACAAGTGTTGTATCTGTGTGATTTGTGGTGGTGAATTCCCACAAATAACTACTTTTAACATGGTTATTGGTGTCGACATTGTAGAAGAAGTGACGGTTCGAGTTACTTCACACCTGAAATAAATGTTGGAGATAATAAAGACGACAAGAACAGTCACTCTCTCGCCTCATTCAACAATTATCACCGAGACGCCCCTTGAGCAAGGCACTTAACCGTCAACTGAGGTGATGAATCAACAGACTGTGTTGTGAACCTTCCCCTGACGAATAAAGGTTTACAAAGCATTTGAGAGGAATAAGTGTTGTGGATGGAGGATGGCTGCAGGTGTGTATTCACTGTACAACAGACATGCATGAGTGCTCTGTAGTTTGCATTGATTCACGCTCGGCAATATGAAACCCGTGTGACTCATGCATCCCATCTGCAACAGGATATTTACACTTTCACTGCGAAGCTCTGAGTCACGCACCTTGACTCGTGCTTCGATCGTGTCGCTGCCAGGTTGAATTCGGGGAATTTCTATCTAATAAATCATCAGAGAAATATTGAGTCCAGACCCCTCCAGCTCCAGTCTGCTGTCAGGGTTCATGAAGCAGCAGCGAAGAGTCAAACAGCTGCTGCGTTTGGGTGCTCAGTGTTTCCCAACGACGGGGGTGAGCCAAGTGTGCGAGTGGAATAAACCGACAGAAACCTACAAGTCATGTGGGCTGTACGTCTCCAGATGGGTTTTTCTATAGAGAAGAGGTGTGTATGAGTGTGGGAGGCAGTATGCATGCATGTGAGCATTAGGGTGACCTGCTCTTTCCATGAACTAGACTAGGAAATAGACTTGATTCCTCCTGTTCAGTCTCTGCCCCTTTAAGACGAGGTCCAGGCCTGGAGTCCCGGTCACCCTCACCTGGGTCAGACCTCCCGAGTCTCCCTGACCCTCACTGGTTTGTTGTCACCCATGCAGCACCCTGACCTACCCACTTCCACCCTCACACTGGATCTGCCTCCTGAATCCCCGTAGACATCTCAAGCATGAACGGGGAAATGAACTGAACTGACTGCAGATCAGCGTCCGGGGCGTTTTAACTTTAACTTTAATTATTATCTCCGCTGTTGTCTGGCCACTTGACAGCCACTCATTCAAGTAGGCACTAGACTAGACTAACACACAACAGTGCTAGCGTGCACATGCACAGGCACACGTGCACACACTGTACACGTGCGCACACACAGGGCCAATTCTGCAGAGCAATGAGCTGGCGAGTGCAGCTTGTATAGAGAGCACTGTGTGCAGGAGGAGTCAGTAGAGAGAAACCAGATGTCTGATGGACGGCGGCATGCGGTCGAGTTCAGGTTCGACCCAAAGAAGCCTCAACGTTTGCGTTCTCCTATCTGGGCAGAGTTGGCGTCTGCCTGGCTCCCTCTAGTCCTGTGATGATGCTGACTGAGCTGCCGTCTACTGTGATGCCCCATCAGATCTGGATGTCCCACCATAATAAACTTTCATATATTGTGTATACTCTGCTTGCCCAAACTCAGCATCTATTGCAGCCCAACCGTCCTGGTAGGGGGATCCCTCTCTGAGTAGCCCCTCCCTCTCCGAGTAGCCCCTCCCTCTCCAAGTAGCCCCCCCCTCTCTGAGTAGCCCCCCTCCCGAGGTTTCTTCAAATATTTTCACGAGTTCAAAAGTGGTTTGTGCAGGGCGTCCTGGTGGCTCGGTGATCTAAGGTGTGATCTCTCTGTGGTCTCTCTGTACTGACTGTCAAATAAAGGCAAAATGCCCCAAAAAAATATGAATGAAATGAAAGGAACAACATCAGCAACATCCTAGTCAGCAACAAGAACATCACCGCAACCAAAAACTCACCACTGCAACAATGCTAATTATAGGCATTTATGTGTGTGTGTGTGTGTGTGTGTGTGTGTGTGTGTGTGTGTGTGCGTCGCAGAACTTGAATAGAGCTCAACAGTGTGGTTCCAGAAGTGAAAATCATTTTGATTATTATCCACAATGTCGTAACCATCCAATGTAGCCTCACCACAAGCTAGTAGGTTGTGAAACGATAGTGTATGCTCCTGTAGAAGCCACAAGTCCGTATGATATCAACCTTGTTTTGAGAAAAACATGGAGAAGTACTACACTACCCACAATCCTAAAGTGTAACAGTGATGTCTCTGATTGGTTACCGCACCCGCGAACGTCTTGTCAGCTAACGCTAACGTTAGCTACTAACGTAACCTAGCTAGCTGCTTATCCTATGCAGCTGGAACGAATCACTGTACCATGTCGATGACAACACTTTACACTATACTATATGAAACAGTATATATACACTCACAACACAACAACAATATCAACACTATACTATTGACAAATGTTAAATTCAAGAAGAAGTGCGCTAAACTATCGTTAGCTTGGAAGTTGTTGGAAAAGTATCATTCTCAATGGTTTCTGGGATGAGTAGTTCCTTCACTTCATAAAATAATGATGTACACAGTCTTGTACTTTTGCCTTTTCTTCCGTTTTCCGATCTTTTTTTTGTTCAGAATCAAATGTTTTATGGTCTCGATTCATCGTCTAGCTGGTTGTCTTGGTTCCTTAAAACTCTTTATAGGAGGATTTTCTGAAACGTCTCTGGAGTAAATGAATGGGAGATTTACTTCCTGAACCAGAGCCGTGAAAAAAGTGAGCGGTCACTGTTGCGCTCTATTCATTTTTGCATTGTGCACACGTGTCATGAGTCAACCTGTCTGTGTTGATCCTCGTCTGGTTGCTTGTTTTCCAGATCTATATGAGCCCAGTCGTGTATTTCTGTCTCTGTTTGTCTTTTGAAGTCAAACATACTCTGAACTTTGATGCCGACATTCAACCCTCGGCAGACTTTCTTACTGTCTGTCATCCTACTGCTCTTTGTTCTGATCTTTGTATCTTGTGCTTTTTTACTTCGCCTGAGTATAATTGTACATTTATCACTAAAAGGTCGAGTCCAGTTCACCCTCAACCTCCTGACCCCCTGGTGAGCGCTCCCTCAATCTCTCTAGTCTTATTGACACGGCGCAATATCTGGGACTTTGACTTGACCCCTCGAGTCCAAGAACACATCTCCCTTATGTCCAGAGTTTGGGTTCAATGTTGTTTCCGTTTCAGGCTCGCAAAATAACATCGAGTTCTGAGTTCATGTTTTCATGTATTTTGACACCAGATAAGAAAAGGATGTGAGAGATCACGGTGAGGTTTCGGTCGGTCCAGGACGTGGTGTCGGTCTGGAAACTCGACGTTCCTGCGCTGGAATGCGCGTTATGAAACTGTTGTGTTCAGCCGGACAACCTTTGCTTTTCATTGGCACGTTGTCAGCTTCTCGTCGGTTTTGAAGTAAAGTGATCGCGGTCCGAATCAACGACGTGATGCAGGGAAACTCTGGTATTTTGTCATGTGTGTGATTTTCTCTTCTTTCTGAATAGATGTTGTTGATACGACGGCCGGCACCGACGTTGAAAACTGCAAATAAAAACACTGGAATGAAAAGTTGCAACGGCGTCTCTTCCAGCTCGACAGTTCTAGATCAGATCCGTTTAAAGGTTCTGGTGGGTTTATCTGGATGACAGGCTGGTTCTGGTGGGTTTAACAGGATGACAGGCTGGTTCTGGTGGGTTTATCAGGATGGCAGGCTGGTTCTGGTGGGTTTATCAGGATGGCAGGCTGGTTCTGGTGGGTTTAACAGGATGGCAGGCTGGTTCTGGTGGGTTTATCAGGATGGCAGGCTGGTTCTGGTGGGTTTAACAGGATGACAGGCTGGTTCTGGTGGGTTTATCAGGATGGCAGGCTGGTTCTGGTGGGTTTAACAGGATGGCAGGCTGGTTCTGGTGGGTTTATCAGGATGACAGGCTGGTTCTGGTGGGTTTAACAGGATGGCAGGCTGGTTCTGGTGGGTTTAACAGGATGAGAGGCTGGTTCTGGTGGGTTTGACAGGATGAGAGGCTGGTTCTGGTGGGTTTGACAGGATGACAGGCTGGTTCTGGTGGGTTTGACAGGATGACAGGCTGGTTCTGGTGGGTTTAACAGGATGAGAGGCTGGTTCTGGTGGGTTTGACAGGATGACAGGCTGGTTCTGGTGGGATTAACAGGATGAGAGGCTGGTTCTGGTGGGTTTAACAGGATGACAGGCTGGTTCTGGTGGGATTAACAGGATGACAGGCTGGTTCTGGTGGGATTAACAGGATGACAGGCTGGTTCTGGTGGGTTTATCAGGATGACAGGCTGGTTCTGGTGGGTTTAACAGGATGACAGGCTGGTTCTGGTGGGATTAACAGGATGACAGGCTGGTTCTGGTGGGTTTGAGATAACAGATAAAACAATATATTGTGTCTGTTCATGGTCGTCCTTGCAAAACCTCCTAACAACGACACCAGATCTCAGAAATAGTCGATCATTTGTTGAATTGTTGTAGAAATGTTTCATATGGAGGATGAACTGGTGTGAACTGGTAGACTGGTAGATGGCCCTGACAGCAAGTTGACCCCAGACTGTGGACATGTAGCGCCACCTGCTGGACGTGAACTGCTGTTACCTGAGTCGCCCATAGACTACCGGATTAAGGGCCCCTGAATCAACCATAGACTACAGGATTAAGGGCCCCTGAATCATCCATAGACTACAGGATTAAGGGCCCCTGAATCAACCATAGACTACAGGATTAAGGCCCCTGAATCATCCATAGACTACAGGATTAAGGGCCCCTGAATCAACCATAGACTACAGGATTAAGGGCCCCTGAATCAGCCATAGACTACCGGATTAAGGGCCCCTCAATCGCCCTAGACTACAGGATTAAGGCCCCTTAGTCAGCCATAGACTACAGGATTAAGGGCCCCTCAGTCGCCCTAGACTACAGGATTAAGGGCTCCTGAGTCGGCCCTAGACTGCAGGATTAAGGCCCCTTAGTCAGCCATAGACTACAGGATTAAGGGCCCCTCAGTCGCCCTAGACTACAGGATTAAGGGCTCCTGAGTCGCCCCTAGACTGCAGGATTAAGGCCCCTTAGTCAGCCATAGACTACAGGATTAAGGGCCCCTCAGTCGCCCTAGACTACAGGATTAAGGGCCCCTGAGTCGCCCCTAGACTGCAGGATGAGTGCGGGTCATGGCATCAGGTTTGAGGTGATAGACCCTCCACGCCGCCCCGCCAGAGGGCGCCCTAGGGCCGTGTTCTGCACCTGCTGTACCACTGACAGCCACGGAGAACAAACATACACGTCCATATCTTTAATCGTTACCTTGTTGAAATAGGACCTAAATATCGGATTGTTCACGACTGAACATCCCGAGTTCAACATGTGAACAGTTTCACATTTTGACGGCGGGTAGTTTTACTCTGTAGTTTGTAGTTTGCTTCCTTCCTGGTTGTGTTTGGTGTTGACATATTTCTGGAAAGAGTTTGATGTCACCCTTCTGTCTGTGGGCGTTCATGAACCCGTTGACATAGTCTAAGTTCATAACACCCATGAACACTTTAACATCTCAGTGTATTTACTCTGCACGTCGTCAAACTACAAACTCTACCGCTGCTGTTGTTGTTTCGCTTGACATTAAAGTTATCGGCGGGTACAGTAATCATTCAAGTAACACCAGTGTCACGCGCGTTACAATGCAGCTCTTTCGGTCCGAATTTTCAAAATAAAACTCCTGTTGACGACCATGTGCTTTTTAATGAAAATACAATTGTGCTTTTCCAAAAACGTCCCCTTCACAGCATATTTTCATAGCCTATTCAAGATGCCATATATATGTAGTATAAGGCTGGGTGATACAATATTATCGTGTATCATCTTTCAATAGAATCATATTGTGAAGGAATATTGCTATTGAGTCATTGTGATACACAAGTCTGTTGTCTAAATTAAGGATAAAAAGCAAGTTCAAATCTCTCACAAAATGAGATGTGAAACAAATGAGGTGTTTAGTTTTAGTTTTATCATACTTTATATTACCATGCAGTTCGATGCATGAACATCAAACTGAGTATTTAACGTGATTTTGCGATGATATGTGAGCACATATCATCATATATCAATATCAGAATCATTTCTTTATGGTTGTTGTTATATTAGTTTTGTCCATATTGGCCAGTTTATTATACACAAAGAAATAACGAATCACAACACACATACCAGACAACATGGATGTGGATTTACTATGACATACATTACAATACAAATATTTTGTATATTGTGTATATTTTACAGACTTTCACTCCATATGTAATAGAACGATTTATTTTGGATTTTGTTGTTTTTGTCCACCCCAGATCTTCTTTTTCTATAAATTTCTATACCTTTATTTCGAAGGCAAACTCGTCCAACTTCCGGTATTGTCGCGGCTCCCGCTGACTAGCTTGACCCAACTTTCGGTTACAACATATCTCGCAGTGTTGACTGTCTTTCTGAATTGACAGGCACGACGGCTCGCTTTGTTGTCGCTTCAAAAACGTGTCTCCTTTCCGCTTTCGGGGCTTTTTGAGGGGCACCGAAGATGTGACTTCACCTTCTCAGGATCTAAAGTTCGTCTCTTTACTCTTTACTTCACTCTTTACTTCGCCACCATGCGAAGCAGAAGCAACTCGGGCGTCAAACTGGACAACTATGCCCGCATAGTGCACCAGACTATCCTGCAGTACCAAGTGAGTGTAAAGAGACATACTGTATGAGGAAGAGTGTGATTTGGTCTTGTCAGGGGTTACCTGGTGCAAAAACCGCGGTGTTATGCGTTGCTCTGCGGGTTATGGTGAGTCAGTGAAGTGGCATCCAACGCTCGCACTCTCTCACTCTCTCACTCACTCACTCTCACACACACACATACACACACCTTAGGTTGTGGGATCAAATGTGCATTGTGGTCTACGTGGCCTGGGAAAAGTTATGGAGAAGGAAGCACGTGACTAACAAGTTTCATAACCAGTTGTAGCCAGAAAATATGACCTGGGACACCCGTGGGGGGTCATGGGAAGTGTGCAGCGTGTCGTGGACTAGTCTTGGAAAAGTCACCTGTCATCCTGTCCCACCAAAGACGTCCCCTTGGTCTCGAGCTAGCAGACCAGCGGTGTGTTCATGTCTGGTCCTGTTCCACTACTTCACGTTTTCGTTCTCTGCTGATGCTCCAAAAAGTGCTTGTATAGTTGGGAGGTAGAGAGGCGTCTGTCTCTGGGGGGATCCAGAGTTGAGGGGTTTTAACCACTTTGCAGTTTCATGCAACCTAGAAACTAAAGATGGGATATGCACCCGGGGGAAAACCTCTCCACAGTTTGAATCGGTCCCAGAAGAGGAGGCTTTACATCACAGATCTCCCAGCAGCCACCTCTGGGTCCATCATGGAGGTCCAGGAGAGTTGGCGGTACACAAATAACGTCTAAATGTCAAACCAACCAGCTAGAACCAGTTGACCGTCTGAACCAGGTTGTTGTGGTGTGTCTGGAGATCCTCCAGTAACATTCTCAGTAAAAGTGATCAGTGTGATCAGGTAGATTTGTCTCCAAATGTAGGTTACTGTGACTCAGTAAACTGTCTTGTCTTTAGCCCTAGTCTCTACTCCAAAACACTCTGAGTTGGAGCTGGAGAAGAGTCAGCTAGTTCACCTGGACTAACTGGTAGCTAGCTAACTAGTTACTGTTAACATGGGACTACTAGCCACTGCTAACGCTAGCTGCTACTAGACACGTTAGCTAGTGTGTTCACAACAAGACAGTGATGGTTAGCTGACCAGATGCTATGGTTAGCTAGCTAACAAGCTACATGATCTAAACACTAAATCAATCAGAT
>JAXDDW010000210.1:497500-522500 GCA_034670385.1 Hoplostethus mediterraneus | reverse complement strand
TACACTACACTATACTATACTACACTATACTATACTATACTATACTGTACTATACTATACTATACTATACTGTACTATACTATACTATACTGTACTACACTACACTACACTATACTATACTACACTGTACTATACTATACTATACTATACTGTACTATACTATACTATACTATACTATACTATACTGTACTATACTATACTATACTATACTATACTGTACTGTACTATACTATACTATACTATACTATACTGTACTGTACTGTACTGTACTGTACTGTACTATACTATACTATACTATACTATACTATACTATACTATACTATACTATACTATACTATACTATACTATACTGTACTGTACTGTACTGTACTGTACTGTACTGTACTGTACTATACTATACTATACTATACTATACTACACTTTACTATACTACACTATACTATACTGTACTATACTATACTATACTGTACTATACTGTACTATACTATACTATACTATACTATACTATACTATACTGTACTATACTATACTGTACTGTACTGTACTATACTATACTATACTACACTTTACTATACTATACTATACTATACTGTACTGCACTGTGTTGTGGTCCTCCAGGCAGCTCTGGAGGCGTTGGATGACCTCAACCTGTTTGGAGCAAAAGGAGGACCAGGCTCTGTGGTGCACGCCCTGGCTGATGATATACAGCACTGCCAGGTACACACACACACACACACGCACACGCACACGCACACGCACACGCACACGCACACGCACACGCACACGCACACACACACACAGCATTAGCGAGCCCCTCTTCATTTCTCCCCCTCCAGTCCATCCTGACGTCCATGCTGCCCAGGGCGTCCATGTCCAAGGAGGTGGACGCCGGCGTCCTGGCCATCATCTCCTACCCCGCCTTCGCCGTCGAGGACATGAACATCGTCAACATCACCAAGGAGGAGATCATCTCCAAGCTGCAGGTACCTCAGAGGCTGTGGTTAGTAAAGTCTGTGGTATTGATCACAGCTTCCTGTCCTCACTGAGGTCCTCCTGTGTCTGTCCAGGGTCGATATGGATGCTGCAGGTTTCTCAGAGACGGACACAAAACCCCTAAAGAGGTAAACGTCTCCGTCTCTTCTTTCCCTCTGAGTTAGAGCCGAACCGACGAGACGTTCAGATGGGTGATGGTGTCGGTGTTGTGAGTACTCGTTGGTACAGGCGGAGAGGTGACGTAGTTCAGGAGGAAGTCACATCGACCGTACAGCTACGACATCGGCTGGTCAAGGAATCTCAGAACAGATTTCTGGTTGTTTTGTTCCTCTCGTTCGATTCGCTCCCCTTCTGTGTTGTTTATTTTAACTTGTTTGGTGTCGCCTTTTGTTTTTATTTATTGTCTGTTTTTTGTCTGTTTGGTTTTTTTTTTTATTGCTTTTTTGTTTTGTTTGTGTCTTATTTCTGTTGGACCCCCCACTGTGCATCTGTCTTGTCTCACCTGTCTGCCTTTTTTTTTTTTTTTTTTTTTGTACCTGTGAATTTACTGCTCAATAAAATAAATATTTTTATTTTTATTTTCTTTAAAGTGAGAAAGAAAACCAAAAAAACTCCAGATGCATCATTTGGCTGCAGACTGCCTCCAGTCCTAGCAGAGCGTCATGTGTTGTCATCTCTTGTAGTTTCTGCTAAAATGCATCAAATATTGAAATGTTGACCTTTATCACCCCCTCCCTCCCCCCACTCCCCCTCCCCCTCCCCCCCCTCCCTCCCCCAGGATCCCAACCGTCTGTACTATGAGTCTGCAGAGCTGAAGCTGTTTGAGAACATCGAGTGCGAGTGGCCTCTGTTCTGGACCTACCTCATCCTGGACGGCATCTTCATCAACAGCCCCGAACAGGTACATGTGTAGTAGTAGTAGTAGTAGTAGTAGTAGTATAAGTACAGTACGTGCATGCCTTTTCATTCCTTGTCACCATCTTCTCCTCTTGCACCGTTCCCCCCCCAGGTGCAGGAGTACCAGGAGGCGCTGGAGGGCATCCTGATCAAACAGAAGGACGGGATCCGACTGGTCCCGGAGCTCTACAGCGTCCCCCCAGACCGGGTAAGGCAGGATCACACTGAGGAGCTGATGTGTTATTGATCCCCACAGCACGATTCTCCTCTCTCGACTTTTAGCAATGTGTCCTGAAAGCCTCGAGAGAGAGGGGGCGTGGCTTCTTACTCTCTGACAGAAAGAAAGACGCCCCCCCCCGTCAGGATGAAGGATCTTTGTAGGGTGCTAGCGGAGTCAGGACTGAGTGGGTTGTGGGTACCAGACAGTCAGGTACGGTGTTGACACCTCAACGTCTTTTTCCCTCAACGTCACCGCGTTGTGCCCTGGTCTCTGCAGGTGGACGAGGAGTACGTGAGCCCCCACAGCGTTGAGAGGGTTCCCCTGGGGAAGTGCCCCCTGAAGTGGGCCCAGTCCCTGTACGTCCTGGGGAACCTGCTGTCCGAGGTGAGGGGTCATGGTAGCGCGAGGGCTTCACGAGCGCGTTATAACCTGTTATAACCTCTGTTCATAGACGTAGGGACACAAACGCGAGAGGAGAAAAGACGGTTTTGTTTCTGTTTCCTCCTACAGGGTTTCCTCGCCCCTGGAGAGATCGACCCTCTCAACCGCCGCTTCTCTGCCATCCCCAAACCGGACGTGGTGGTGCAGGGTGAGTTACCAGGACGGTTGTCGGCGCTGAAAAGTGTCGATAAAGTTTTATTGAAGTGTGTCTTGTGGTCACAGCAGGAGCATCTTCGTCCACTCGCAGGGCGCCAGCTTTCACCTAGCGCCCGAGACATGCAAAAAAGTAAAAAAGTGTGTTGTGTGTGTGTGTGTTGTGTGTGTGTTGTGTGTGTTGTGTGTGTGTGTGTGTGTGTGCAGTGTCGATCCTGGCGGAGAACGAGGAGATCAAGGAGCTGCTGCTGCAGAGCGGCATCGAGGTGGAGACGGTGGCCGACATCCACCCCATCCACGTCCAGCCCTCACGCGTCCTCAGCCACATCTACGCCCGGCTCGGTAAAACCACCATCCTATACATGTTGTTTTATTATGCTTTATTACTTTATACATGTTGTTTTATTATGCTTTATTATTTTATACATGTTGTTTTATTATGCTTTATTACTTTATACATGTTGTTTTATTATGCTTTATTACTATATACATGTTGTTTTATTATGCTTTATTACTTTATATATGTTGTTTTATTATGCTTTATTACTTTATACATGTTGTTTTATTATGCTTTATTACTTTATACATGTTGTTTTATTATGCTTTATTACTTTATATATGTTGTTTTATTATGCTTTATTATTTTATACATGTTGTTTTATTATGCTTTATTATTTTATACATGTTGTTTTATTATGCTTTATTACTTTATACATGTTGTTTTATTATGCTTTATTATTTTATACATGTTGTGTTTTATTGATTATACAACTCTATTATTTTTGGGGTTTGGGAGGTTTTTCTCAACCCACAAAAGACTAAAACAGCAACATACTACAAATATACTAGCTTTTTATTTTGTATAGTTTTATTTATTTATAAATTATATTATTATTATTATAAATAAAATAAATTGGATATGTATTGTATTATTATATATTATTATTATTATATATATTTTTCTTTTTTTTATTATTATTTTATTATTAAAAGATTCCCTGCCAGTACATGAGGTACTGGCAGGGAATCTTTTTGCAGAATATTCTAGGAGAATAGAATAAAACATAGTATCTGGTAAAGACTTGGAGGAGTCTGGTGTAGTGTATAGTGTAGTAATCCCTCCCCCTCCTCCCCCCTCCTCCCCCAGGGCGTAACCAGAGGCTGGGTCTGACCGGTCGGCCCTACCGCAGGATAGGAGTGTTGGGAACCTCCAAGTTCTACATCATCAGGAACACCATGTTCTCCTTCACACCTCAGGTCAGTGGTGATGTCAGCATGATCCTTTAATACTACTACTACTAGTACTACTACTACTACTAGTACTACTATGACTACCAGCACTACTACTACTACAACTTTTACTACCACTACTACTACTACTACTACTACTACTACTACCACTAGTACTATTAATACTAATACTACCAGTATTACTACCACTACTACTGCTACTATCTCATTTAAACAATAAAAGTCCTTTAGAAACTTTAAACAACAACAATAATAATAAAAGCCGATCAGGAAGTCTCTTCGTCTGAGTTCAGATTTCACCTCATTACGCAATTTTCAAGTTCAGTTGAAATCAGTGAATTTTTCCTCCCACCTGTTTTCTCTCTCTCTCTCTCTCTCTCTCTCTCTCTCTCTCTCTCTCTCTCTCTCTCTCTCTCTCTCTCTCCATCTGTCCTTCTGTCCGTCTGTCCGTCCAGTTCATCGACCACCAGCAGTTCTACCTGGCGCTGGACAACAAGATGATCGTGGAGATGCTGAGGACCGACCTCTCCTACCTCTCGTCACGATGGAGGATGACCGGGCGACCCACGGTGACCTTCCCCATCTCACAGTCCATGCTGAGTGAGTACACACACACACACACACACACACACACACACACACACACACACACACACTACTGCTAAGGTTAGTTTCCTTCCAGGTCAATCAATTAACAAAGTCTATTGTATTGATTGTGTGTCTGTGTCTGTGTGCGTGTGCGTGTGCGTGTGCGTGTGCGTGTGCGTGTGCGTGTGTGTGTGTGTTGCAGCCGAGGACCACTCTGCGCTGGACC
Source organism: Hoplostethus mediterraneus (assembly GCA_034670385.1). Lineage (NCBI taxonomy): Eukaryota > Metazoa > Chordata > Actinopteri > Trachichthyiformes > Trachichthyidae > Hoplostethus > Hoplostethus mediterraneus. Next base: position 517,731 of record JAXDDW010000210.1, on the reverse strand, counting down.
CTGCGGTCTTGGCCACTCTGAACAAGCTGCAGGACGGATACTTCGGAGGAGCGAGGTGAGGACGGTGCGTTCAGGGTCCCCACGGGCCCTGACAACCCTGGAGTGATCATCTGCCACCATGACATCTTATTTTGACCAATCTCATGTCTCAGGACCTTGAAAGTCTTTGAAAAGTCTTTTTAATTTGATGTCCAAGAGAGGTTTGTTTTTATCTGAACTTGAACACATCTTACCAGTGTTCTCTCCTAATATCACTGATCAGCTGCTCAATCGATTAATCAATTATGACATTTAACAAAATTGTCGACATAAAAAAGCGGATCTCAAGTCTCTTCATGCTCCTCTTGTTGGCTTCAAGATTTTAGGTTTCGTTCATGTAATAATAATCCTCTTCCTCCTCTTCCTCCTCTCCATCCCCTCCAGGATCCAGACGGGGAAGCTGTCCGAGTTCCTGACCACTTCCTGTTTCGCTCACCTCAGCTTCCTGGACGGTAAGGGCTCCAGCAGCATGGGCCGACACGACGACGAGTATGATGATGATGATGATGATGATGATGCCGCCGCCGGAGCTTTTACCCCGAGCATCGTGCATGAGTTACGCTGTGACGATGGTAAGGAGGAGGAGGAGGAGGAGGAGGAGGGGGCGTGGCCTGGCAGGAGTTCGCTCCTACGAGTTGTTCACACACATTTTGATTTCACACACTGCAAAAGAAAAATGTCCATCTTAACCTTTTAAAACTTGTTGCGCTCTTATTTTGGCGTATTTCCGGTGATGGCATGGAAAGTCAACGTCAGTTTTCGTTGCGTTGTGACTTTAACGACTGATGTGTCGGGAAACTTCACCGCACCTCAACGTTTTGTTAAATGGAAAACTTTCTTAAAAACCGAATCCGGTGAAATCATTTCTCCACTACAAGATTTTTACAAGCTGAAAAGACTCGTTAAGATTGAGATTTTTGCAGTCTGACGTTTGTTTTTCATGTCGTTGGTACGTTGGTGCGTTGGTGCGTTGGTGCGTTGGTACGTTGGTACGTTGGTACGTTGGTGCGTTGGTACGTTGGTGCGTCGTCAGCTCGTCATGCTTCCTCAACATCTTGTAACAAAGCTGTTGTTTCTGTGCTAACCTGAGTAACACGATAACAGCAGGTGTGTTTGTGTTGGACTGACGAGAGAAACTAACGTCCATAGTTTCATTAAACCTTTAACCTCTCAGAGTGATGTGATGTGGTGATGTCATGATGTTGTGATGTCATGATGTGGTGATGTCATGATGTTGTGATGTCATGATGTGGTGATGTCTTGATGTGGTGATGTCATGATGTCTGACTGCATGCTAGAATCAACAGGTTTTTTTGCTCGTACCTGATGAAGCGTTGAAGGTGAGTAGAACGAGGAAAACAGTGTTGTGGAGTTAGTGTAATTAACCAGTAATTAACCTGTTAGTTCTGCTCTCTCTCTGTCTCTCTCTCTCTCTCTCACACACTCTCTCTCACTATCTCACACTCTCTCTCACTATCTCACACTCTCTCTCTCACTCACTATTTCTCTCTCTCTCTCTCTCTCACACACTCTCTCTCACTATCTCTCTCTCTCACTATCTCACTCTCTCTCACTATCTCACACTCTCTCTCTCTCACTCACTATTTCTCTCTCTCTCTCTGTCACTATCTCTCTCTCTCACTATGTCACTATCTCACTCTCTCACTATCTCTCTCACTATCTCACTCTTTCTCACACTATCTCTCACTCACTCACTCACTCACTCACTCACTCACTCACTCACTCACTCACTCACTCACACACACTCTCTCTCTCTGTCTCTCTGTGTCTCTCCCTCTTTCCTCTCTCACCATGATCCCTCCCTCCCCCCTGTCCTCTCCCCTGTCTCCCCTATCTCCTCTCCAGAGGCGGACGACCTGGCCCAGTACCTGGACCAGCTCTTGGCCCACGCCGTCCCCCAGAAGGCCGAGCGCCAGGCGGCGGGGGGTCTGGGCAAGTTCAGGGCCGCCGCCGCCAAAACCCGGGAGATGGTCTCCCTGAAGAACAAGGCCCAGGGGCTCGACGTGCACGGTGCGTTGGTGTTGACGGCCCACAAAACGTGGTTTTGTTTGAAGTCCAGTGAACGCATCACAACTGGACTTGGTCCTGATTGGCTCCCCTCACTAAAGACTTCCTGAAATCCATCCAATCAGATTGCAGCGTATTGCAACCTTTAATTAAAGTACAGGCATTTACAAAGCATCATGGGACCTTTAAAATACTCTCTCTCTCTCTCCCTCCCCCCCTCTCTCTCTCTCCCTCTCTCTCTCTCTCTCTCCCTCCCCCCCCCTCTCTCTCTCTCCCTCCCCTCTCTCTCTCTCTCTGTTCAGATGTCAACATGTACCTGCCGAACAAGTTGTTCCGCTCCCCTCAGCCCTCCCTCAACCTGAACCTCACCGACTCCTCTGCACCGCAAGACAGCCAGGTGTGTGTGTGCATGTGTGTGTGTGTGCACGTGTGTGTGTGTGCACGTGCACGTGCATACCTGTCTTTGAGTCTCCTTTTTAGTTCAGGGCAACGTGAACACCACCCTGACCTCCCTCCCTCCCCCAGGCTCCTGCGGTGGTGGTGACGGCGGAGAGCAGCATCCCCAGAGACGCCAGCGGGGCGATAGACCACAATGCACTGGTGCAGCTGCTGAAGGACACGCGGAGCCTCCAGGACCAGGCGGACCTCCTCTACATCCTCTTCAAGGACAAGTGAGACCTGGATCAGAGCACTAATATAACATAGTTGACAAGAAGAAACTCTGGAATTTGTTGCTATTGATGTGTGTGTGTGTGTGTGTGTGTGCGTGTGTGTGCGTGTGTGTGCGTGTGTGTGCGTGTGTGTGCGTGTGTGTGCGTGTGTGTGCGTGTGTGTGTGTGTGCGTGTCCAGGGGTATGGACTGGGACACCCGTCTCCATGGTAAAGGCACCACGGTGCGTTCACTGCTGCTGGAGCTCTACGAGAAGGCGGGAGAACTGAAACACTGGGGAATGATCCGGATGATCTCTGGCATGCTGAGGAAGAAGGTGGAGGAGCTGGACTGGGTAGGTGGAGCACACACACACACACACACACACACACACACACACACACACACACACACACACACACACACACTCTATTCCAATTGACTGATATATTGATGTTTTATTCAAAGGAGCTCTGATTGGTTATTATTTCTAATTTGTACACCTTTTTGTTGAATACTTGATTCTGATTGGCCCATTCATGCATTCTGCCTGTTCTGATTGGCTCATATATGTGTAGACCTCTTCTCATTGGTTGCCATCTTTCTCTAGGCCTGTTCTGATTGGCTCATATACGTCCAGACCTCTTCTCATTGGTTGTCATGTCTCCTCTAGGCCTGTTCTGATTGGCTCATATACGTCCAGACCTCTTCTCATTGGTTGCCATCTTTCTCTAGACCTGTTCTGATTGGCTCTTATACGTCCAGACCTCTTCTCATTGGTTGTCATGTCTCCTTAGGCCTGTTCTGATTGGCTCATATACGTCCAGACCTCTTCTCATTGGTTGTCATGTCTCCTCTAGGCCTGTTCTGATTTGCTGGCGCACCAGAAGCACCTGACCGTGGGTCTGCCTCCCGAGCCCAGAGAGAAAACCATCACGGCTCCCATCCCTCCGGACCAGCTGGCCACGCTGATCGACGAGGCCAGCGAGAACAACATCACTCTGGCCATCCTCACTCAGGTGGGTGACTCACCACCTCACTCCTTACTCACTCACCATCCTCACTCCTCACTCACCATCCTCACTCCTCACTCACTCCTCACTCACCATCCTCACTCAGGTGGGTGACTCACCATCCTCACTCCTCACTCCTCACTCACTCACCATCCTCACTCCTCACTCACTCCTCACTCACCATCCTCACTCAGGTGGGTGACTCACCATCCTCACTCCTCACTCACTCCTCACTCACCATCCTCACTCCTCACTCACTCCTCACTCACCATCCTCACTCACTCCTCACTCACCATCCTCACTCAGGTGGGTGACACACCGCCGGAGACGTCCGCCCACATGAGCATCCCTCCATCCTCGTTCTTATCCTCCCTCTCTCTCTCTCTCTCTCTCTTCCCTCCCTTCCTCCCCCCATCAGGAGATCATGGTGTTCCTGGCCATGAGCATCAGGACCCAGCCCTGCCTGTTCAGTGAGATGTTCAGGCTGCGCATCGGTCTCATCATCCAGGTGATGGCCACCGAGCTGGCCCAGTCACTCAGCTGCTCAGGTAGGGAGGGAGGGAGGGAGAGAGGGAGGGAGGAAGGGAGGGAGGGGAAATTATGTGAGAACAGAAGAACTGTTAGGAGTGAGAATGTAATCAGAACCAACTACAGGAAAGAACCACAAAGCTCAAGGAATTATGGGTATATAAGTGAGTCAGTCTGGACTGATGCACGTTGGAGTCCAAACCAATCACATTCCTGTGTGTGTGTGTGTGTGTGTCTGTGTCTGTGTCTGTGTCTGTGTGTGTGTGTCTGTGTCTGTGTCTGTGTCTGTGTCTGTGTCTGTGTCTGTGTCTGTGTCTGTGTCTGTGTCTGTGTCTGTGTCTGTGTCTGTGTCTGTGTCTGTGTCTGTGTGCAGGAGAGGAGGCTACAGAGAGTCTGATGAGTCTCAGTCCGTCTGAACTGAAGAACCTCCTCCACCACATCCTCAGTGGGAAGGAGTTCGGAGTGCAGCGGAGCGGTGAGTCAGCCAATCACAGCCTCTCTCATATATGGAACAACTAACAACCAATCACATCCTCTCTCCTATATCATACAACTAACAACCAATTACATCCTCTCTGTCTCTTCTGTTCACTTCCTGTATCCTCTACTGTAGTTATCATCATATTTCTCATTTTATTCTTCTGATTTTTATTGATTTATATGGTAAAAAGACATTTTTGTTTAATTTCCTGGATTCTTGGGTGATTTCAGTACTTCCTGTTCCTGTTTGTGTCCATAATGTTGCTTTTCTATATTTCTTTCAAGTGCGAGAGATGGATGACGGCGTCAGCCCCGCCATCTCCATCCATCACCTTGGCAACGTGGGCGCTACCAAGAGCGAGAGAGCTGGCATCAGCAAGCTGAAGAGCGACATGAAGCTGGTGAGCTGGTGAACGTATTGATAACGTATTGATAACTTATTGATAACACGCTCTTCAAAACACCACGGGATGGAGAACAAGCCGATCAGAAGATTGATTCTGCACCCTCGGCTCCTCCACTGTTATATGTGGTTAGTCTGAGATGTTCATCCCAGGAGTGATGCTGTGATGTCATTTCCTGTTTTGACGTACCCACTTCCCCTCAACCTGCCTCGTCTACTTCTACTTCAGTTAGTGGACGACAAAAATGATCTCGGGAATGTCAAATACATCGACTATAGCTGTTGTTTTTGTTTGTTTTGGGATTTTTCCTTTTAACGTCTTCAGAAAGGTGAGAGCAACGTGTGAATATTGGAGCTGGAAGACCGGTTGTTGTACGAGGAAGGTGATGATGAGGAGGAGGATCGTATTTCTCAGGCTTTTTCTCAAACTTTTTCTTTTTTGTTTTCCAGCTGGAGCACAGATTGTCTTTGACGGACCCGAGTATGGTGATGACGATGTTCAATCAGATTACGCGTTAATTCGCCAGGCTAGTGGAGAGATGGAGGGAAGGAACGCTGGTGGATGATTGGGGTGGAGATCAGTTGATAGTGGATGTCTGATTGATATCTGGTCTCATGGTTATCAATACTAGTAACTGGGACCTTAATTGATGTTAATTGTAAATGTGATCAGAGGATGATCCGGTGATGATGATGATGCGTTCTCAGTCAGAGGGGAATCCGTTCGGTGAAGTTGATCACATGACTGGTAATCCTCTGGTACAGACGGAGGGTTATTGATCCAGTAACGTTGACCGCGGCGTTTCTGTTGCAGATGGAGCACAGGTTGTCCTTGACGGATCCATTTCAGGTGATGATGGTGACATCACAGAATTATTACTGATTAGAAAAGTAATCAATGGTTGATCAATGACGATGCTGATCACATAAGTAATCAATTCAACATTTATCAACATAAACCTACTGTAGACAGGCTGCATTATTGATTAACTATAATAGTTATAATCTCAAGGTGTGAATTCACAGTGCATGTAAACATCACCTAGTTGGAGTCCAATGATTTACATGGGAGGAAACTAGAAACTGTTTAATTGGTTAATTGGTTAATTGGTTAAATCTGGTTGTAATAGAACCGGTGGTTTTGACCACAGAAGAAGAGCTTGGAGGTGTTTCAGTTTGTTTTTTCTGTTGTAGATGGAACACAGGTTGTCTTTGATGATGATGATGATGATGATGATGATGATGATGAAGTGTACTGTGAGAGAAAGGAACTGGATTGGGTCGCTGGTTGTGATGAAAGTTAAAGTGAAACTGGACACTTTATTATGGTGAAAACCTTTGAAGTGTGACTGTGATTTTTCTGTTGCAGATGGAGCACAGGTTGTCTCTGACAGAGCCGGTTAAGGTGACGATGATGATGATGATGATGATGATGATGATGATAGACTTGGTGTTAATTCACCTAGATCAATTGAAAGGGTTTTGATGAATTTGATCAAATGGATGGAAAGATCAATTTCTATCTGTTAAGGTGTTAATTGACCCGAGTCATCTAAACACCTCTCACCTTGTGACCAATCAGATTGCATTGAGTGAACAACATTGGTGCTTTTCAATGATCGTGATTGATCAAAAAAGTATTGATAGCCTTTTTAACTTATTTTAACTTTAGTGATGATGATGATGATGTATTAGTGTTCAATCACCGACGGTGGTTTGTGAACAGTCATAGGAAACAGAGGAGGATTGTTTTAATAGTCATTGTAACTGATGAAGATGAGGAGGAGGAGGAGGAGGATATTAAATGGCTCAGATGCTAGTTAGTTTCATGGTGGATTCACTTGGATGTGATCAATCGAATGGAAATTGACTGAATTGGTGGTTGTCAATGTTAACTCAATTATTGGAGGAAATTATATCGAGGAGTCGTGGAAAACCTGGAAAAGTCTTTTTTTCTCCAACCAGTGAAATGTTGAATGTCTCTGCTAGTTGATCCTCTTCCCTTTGAGGAATAAAACGTCCCGGTAGCATCGGTCCTGAGAGATAGTTGGTCTTTCCCTCTGACCTCATCGCTGACATCACTAGTCTAGTGAGCAGCGAACAGGAAAACAGGAGTGGATTATCATCTGTCTTGTGTTTCAGCTCCCTGGCTCTCTGGCAGCGCCGCGTAAGGTGATGACCATTACTCACATTTAACCTCCTCTGGGTGATAATTCATCAGATGGTGTCACTCCGCTAGCCTGCGGTTGGTTAATCTTCAACAATCGTACATCATCGGTATATTTCAATTTAATCTAGAGTGTAAATTGCAGTGGGAAATAGTCAAGATGTTGATGAAATGATGAAGAGTAACATTGGTGATTTATAATTGGTGGAACATGAATGATGGCTGAAGGAAATGACTTGAAACGACATGTCACCTGTTTCACCTCGGCGTGTCTAAACAGATGAACTTGCTACCGAAACGTCTTGTCGCGCAACGGTAAGTAAACCAAACAGGAAGTGGGCGTGTTCCTGCTGGTTCCACGCCTGATTCTGATTGGCTAAACCCCGCGTCGAGGGTCTGAGACTGGAGTCCACCGGGCCTCGGGTCCGTTGGTGGAGGACGGTGATGTCATTTGGTCCCTGGGATTAAATCACCCGACTTCGTGTCTCTCTCTCTCTCATTCTCTCTCTCTCATTCTCTCCCCCTCTTCCTGTCGTTCTCTCTTCCCTTTCTTCCTCTCAGAGCTTGACGTCTCATTCACTGGACCTGGAAAACATTGAATCAGGGGTAAGGCTCTTCAACCAGCCGACAGACATTTAGGTGTTCATTTAAACCTCCTTTAAACCGTGTGTGTGTGCGTGTGTGTGCGTGCGCGCTATCCAGAGGTACAGGCTTCCCTCCATAGAATCCCTGGACATTCCGATGAGCGGTCCGGTTGCCAAGGATACCAGACACGGCCAATGGCTGCGCAGGAGGCGTCTGGACGGAGCGCTGAACAGAGTCCCCGTCGGCTTCTACCAGAAGGTCTGGAAGATCCTGCAGAAGGCGAGTACACACACACACACACACACACACTGAGTTTACAGTTACCTTGACAACAAGTCTGGAAGTATTGACAATCAATCAATCAATCAATCTGCTGCCTTCCAGTGTCACGGTCTCTCCATCGAGGGCTTCGTCCTGCCGTCCTCCACCACCCGGGAGGTGAGACATCCATTTCATTGACGTCTCTCTGCTTCACACGCAATGAATTCCTTCTTTCTCACTCTCTCACTCTCTCACTCTCTCACTCTCTTCGCCCCCCCCCCCACCACCAGATGACCCCAGGAGAGATCAAGTTCTCCGTCCACGTGGAGACGGTGCTGAATCGCGTCCCCCAGCCCGAGTACAGGCAGCTGCTGGTGGAGGCCATCTTGGTCCTCACCATGCTGGCCGACGTGGAGATCCAGAGCATCGGCTCCATCGTCCACGTGGAGAAGATCGTGCACATCGCCAACGACATGTTCTACAAGGATCAGGTGGGAGACGAACGCCCTCACTGTCTATGACTTCAAAATCTACAATTTCAAAATAAAAGCCCTCTATCCTCTCCATCCCCAACCCCCCGTGTACAGAAGGACCTGGGAGCAGAGGAGCACGTGCTGGAGAGGGACGTGTCCACGGGCGTGTGCCGGCTGCTGTACGACAGCGCCCCCAGTGGCCGCTTCGGGAGCATGACCTACCTCACCAAGGCCGTGGCGGTGTACGTGCAGGACTTCCTGCCCAGCGGATCCTGCGCCCTGCAGTGAGAGTGAGGCGGACACCCGGGGGGGGTCGCGTCAAAACTCTTTTAGGTTCGCTTCGTCCTCGGTGATGACGGAGCCTTCAGTCGTTTCCTCACAGGGATGAGAACCTTTTTCTTTTCAGTTTTTGAGTTTTGAAAAATGCATCTCTTGAATAGAGCGATTTGAAAGTGACTCACAAGTAGATTCAAAAACTAAAATGTTTTTTCCAGTATTTGCACACTTAGGGATACATAACGCACTGTGGTCGCCACACACACACACACACAACCCTGCAACCTGAACACACCCAGTTTTCACCAATCTTAACAGTAGCTTTAGAGAAAATGTCTCTCTCAGTTTTGTCCAGAAATGAATAAATAATATCACTAAGTCATCCTAACTTATTACCACAGATATGCTGTTCACCGCTGCTACAGTCTCACATCACCACCTCCAGTTCTCAGTGCTGTATGGTGTAGAAAATAATGATAAATAATAATCAGAGAATAGTTTTGCTGAGATGGGAGATGTCGCGTGTGTTTTTCACCTGGAATGCCTTTAACGTTGCTGCAGTCAGCCGTGGAGAAACGTCCGTCTGTCTGCCAGTTTGACTTCAGGAATACCGCTTTGACTTCGTTTGAAGCTGAACAGTTATTAAAACTGTTTTTCAACGTGATTACTTTTAACAGCGTGTTCATGCGTTGGATGTTTTTGTGCATGCGATGGCAATCAGGTATCAGAGTTACTACTACTGAATGCAGTGCAGTGATTCATTTCACAAATGTCATTTATCAATCAATAAAATCAGTGCACTTTGGATTTCCATCCTATAATTTACTGTTACTGTTGCGACGTGCCTGACTGCCATTACGGTTTGGTTGTTTATTCCAACTGCAGTAAGACTTGCAGCATCATGGCCCGAGCTGATTATCTGGACCCATTTCACCTGTAGCTGTTTTAGTGATGATAATGATAACACACTGTAAGGAACATAGAATATATAGGGAACAAGTGGTATAATTCATCCGTTGTTACATTTGTCTGTGTGAAATGTGTCCTTTGGTTTAATGTAACATAACCAGTATTTTGTGTTTTCGATGAGCGCCACACTCCTGTGAACTACATCCAGTCATGGCAGTGAGTCATAAACAATGTGAAAGTTTAACAATGTTATTTAGTGGCAGTATCCACTGAGGCAGAGGGGTTGTTCTGCTCAAACTAATTCTTTAATAAAAGGAGAACATATATTCTTTTTGGCGTGTTGTTATTTAGACTCGGCCTACATTGAAATGAATTCACATTGTTTTAACGTGAAGTCAGTTTACAGTATCTGCTTTCTTTCATTCTTCAAAACAAGCTGGAAATATGACTGTTTACCAAGAAGAGAGATGTTATGCTGCACCTCGTTGGCACCGTGTCTTAATTAATATCCTGCTTGCTTGTCATAAACTTTCCAATAAGTCGGACAGGAAAACCAGAATTTTCCGCCTTCCATCCTCCTTTTAAAAATGTGATCAAATCATCCACAACTGACAACTGTATGCAGTCTGCAGGTCTACGTCATTTACCAGGAATGGCGATCTGAAAAGAGGTCCACATCACATTTAATACACATTTTATTTTGTTTTACTCTGATGTCTATTGTCTGTTTGTGTTTAGATAGATGTGTAGAGGTGTAGGCTAGAGCAGTGGTTTCTGAAGTGGGTCCTTGAAGGGGTTCCAGCAAAATTAGGAAGAGTTTTATTTCACTTTTATTTCACTTACTAGAGGCGAGCCTAGTTAGAGAACGTGTAAGGATGATTGTTTTGATGGCAGGTTTCACTCACCACACTGTTACCTCCCCATCTACTGTACAACAGACAGTAATTCTGTACCAAATCATATCTCAACAGAAATGAAGGTGTTGCTTCCGGCCGGATCTGATGACATGGAGGTCCGGTCCGTTCCGGTCTTGTTTATATGAAAAGGTTTTTAGGGAAATGTGTCCCAGTTCCATTCAGTCATTTATAGAGGCTCCGCGGTGATGCTATACCAAGGAAAAATATGAAAGGACTACAAGAAGTCCCAGAATGCCTCGCGCTTTCAATGGGTCCTACTGTTAACAATGTCCGCCAGGAAAATCTCGAGCCCACTGCCGGTGTTTCGTGACCGTTACATGGCTGCTCTCCGCTTTAAACATTACTCAAAGCATCGTAACTTACGTAATTTAATCGTAGTTACATTTTGAAAGTGTTTAAGAATCAGCAAAGTCTCCATTTTACATTTTAAAAACATTTTCCCAACCGGAGGACTGAAACATTATCACCCGGCTGACTTTCCCGGGGACTGTTGACAGTGTGACACACGACTTGAGAAGAAGAACAAGAAATCTCTCGCCTCTTTTTTTTTAGTGTATTGTTTTTTTTAATTTCCCGTCAACTTATTTATTTCAATCAAACGTAAATGAGTTGCAAAGGAGACAGTGACAATGACTGTCGTGGTAAACGGAGGGTCGCGTACGTCTACAGCCCGGAGTACATGGAGACTTGCGACACTTTTTTATCCAAAGTGCCCAACCGGGTAAGTTGAATGGGGATGCTTGTTGTGGCCAAGGACCAGCCTGATGCTAGCTGCTAGTTTGAGGCGATTTTATACTTATAAGTCGTTTTTTTTTCCATAACGAGGGGTTTCTATTGTGCTCGTTTCCAGGCGAGCATGGTCCACTCGCTGATAGAAGCCTACGGACTGCTTCAACACATGAGGTGAGTTGGTGTAAATGGCTAATAACAGAGAGTAACGTTACACAGCAGGTTGTGAGAGAGCAATGCACGCGCACGCCGTTACACTATCCCCTAACATTTAAAACGTAATGGATACAGAGAAAATTAGTTTGAGTCATTTTCATTTGTGGTTGAGGTTTCTATACTCTATCGACCTTGTCACCTCCCCCCATCAGGCCAACCTTTTTACCCCCTTTTATTCGGTCCTTTTGAAATGGGTAATTTTATTGAACTGTCAAGTACATAAAGCAAATAAACATCTAATCTTGTACTACTTCCCCCTGCTGGGAGAGGAGGGTGCCATTCCCCCCTCTGACCCCAACCAGTCCGTCTTCATGTTGAGTTGAGTTTTGGTTGCTTTATGTTTTGTTGATGCAGTGTTTCTTGAGGGGTCGTCTCTTTTCTACTGCTTCAGGCCGTGTACTTTGTTGTTGTCTGATGGAAAACATTTTTCTGTCCCAGAATGCACTGGAACGAATCGCCCGGTCACATACTATTTGACAACTCCACAAAAAAACTATATTTTTAATCTCAGGGTGATTTTATGCACCTTCAAGGACATTTTTGCGCTGGATCAGCTACAGAGGAGTACATACTTGTGTTTGCAGCCTTTTGTAAACGATATATTCCTCGTCTCTCCAGTATCGTGAAGCCTCACATGGCCACCATAGAGGAAATGGCTAAGTTCCACACAGACGCCTACCTGGAGCACCTCCACAAGATCAGCCAGGATGGAGACAACGATGACCCCCAGTCAACCGACTATGGCCTGGGTAAGGACTGCAGGGAGGGAGGGAATTTGAATGGAGAGAGAGAGACAGGAAAATGAATTTGAATGGAGAGAGAGGAAGATGGGAAAAGGAAAGAGGGAGAAAATAAAAAGGAGAAAGAAAGAGAGAGGGGTAAAGAGAAAGAGGATGGATGACTAAATCTTCATTGCTGAAATGGGTAAGAGAGGGAGAGAGATGTAGGCGAAGAGGAGAGGCAGAGAGATTGAGGTGGGCGAGAGACCGAAGCAGAGAGAAGTTCTGGATGGTCAGAGGGAAAGGGAGATGGAAAGACGGAAGTGAACATTTTGGCAAGATAAGACAGGCAAGATAAGCAATCAACGTTTTTAATGCTATTTCATGTATAGAATCAGGTATTTAATGTAAAACCTGCTCATACAAAGGATCAAGTTTGTAATTGTGCAGCAGAAGTCAAACTACAAGAGAGCATTTCTAATCGTAGTTTCAAAGTTTGAGAAACAGGCAAACACCAGAAACTCTAACCGAGGCATTCGTCCCACGGGTAACTCACCGATTTATCTGCCACAGAAAAACCTTGCTGGTGTTTATTTGGGTCCCTGGGGGTGACAGAGTGTTGGAGATGGAGGGATTGCAGTGCATATTTTGTGACAGCAGGTGGCACTATAATACTAAAATCACTCATGGAGCATCGTTTTCATGTACTTCAAGCTCCAAAATCTGCACCAAGGTGATTGATTTTATTTTGAAGGAATTTGTAGACACAGTAGTCTCAGTTTCAGTCTCAGTCTCAGTCTCAGTCTCAGTCTCAGTCATGCCTAACAGTAACCCGTTGTTGTTTTCGTGTGTTGAATCGTTCTCCTGTCACACTTTCCCCTGACATTGTTCTGCAAAAAAAACATCCAACCAATCCTGGGAAAAGTCTCGGTGAGGGAAAAGAGATGTTGCGGACTTCCCAGACGCAGCAGGTTGCGTTTCCCTGTGGACCGTATGTATTGTCACATGTATTGTCACATATATCGGTCTGCCGGAGAGCGCCGTGTCCTCGGTATTGTTCACCGCCGCCTACTGACAGATTGACTGCAGTCCTCTTCCTGTTCAGGAGTTCATCTCTGGCCAGAAGAGACTGGGCAGCAGAATAAGTGGTGCAGGAGAAGACTGATCCTTACTCAAGATCCCTCAAACACAGAGCAGCTGTGAAAGTGTTATGATGTTGTTAACCACTAAAGTTACACACTATTCTTTAAATAAAACTACCATGATTTGTTTGAGTTTTGTGCTATAACTCATAAGTAAGAGTAAGTGCAGTTTTCTCAAATGGTGGACAAGTGAATGCAACATGTTTTTACTTTTCCGGGACTGTCTGATAAAAATAAATAACATTATGACATTATTATTCCCTTTAGTTAATTCCGATATAAGTTTGGAATCAAAGAGTTTAATTCCAAAATGAGATATCAACCAAATAAAAAAAGACTCCTAGTCTTAATAAAGTATTGACGGAAAGAAAGTAAAGCACATTATGAGTTACTGTTACAGATAGCAGAAGTCTCGTTGAGGATGGAAGCATCCATGTTTTTTAAATACTAACAGAGGATTTGTAGTTACTGCATGTTGTTTGAAAGTGGATTCAATTACAGAATGGGTTGTAAATGCATTTCAGTGGGTAACAAGAGAAGCAATGTCTTAGGATGTAAAGCATGTAGAGAAATGAGAAGCTCCACTGGGGTGATTTGGGGTTCTGGTGCCTTGCTCAAGGGCACCTCAGCGGTTGTTTGGTAAGGGAGAGCGTACCTCGTTCACAGATCCGTCCCAGCCGGTCTGCCGTTTGAACCGCCAAACCTCACGGTCACGAGCGCCCGTCTCTGACCTCTCGGTCTCGGCGCCGACCTCGCTGTCAGACCCGGGATGAGTGGTGGTTTCAGCGCAGCGTGAGTCAACACGGCTACGCTGAAGAGGCTCCACGCCCGGCGCCATCATGGAGGTCGTCTGGGAACTGGGCGTGCACAAACAACGTCTAAATGTACGACCAGGCTAGAAAAACAGATGCCTGAAACGTGCTGCTGTGGCGTGGGTCAGTTCAGTGAGGTGATGAGTAAACCTGAAGAGAAAAAGCAGATTCGTTGCCAAATTTGTGTTGCTTTGACTCAGAAAACGATCTTTAGCGCTAGTCGGTTAACCTGAACAAGCTGGTAGCTAGCTAACTAGCCAGCAGGCTAACTTAGTTAACATGGGACTACTAGCCACTGCTAACGCTAGCTTCTACTAGATACGTTAGCTAGTGTGCTAATCAGATGTGTTAGCAACAAGACAGTGATGGTTAGCTGCCCAGATGCTACGGTTAGCTAGCTAACAAGCTACACGATCTAAACACTAAATCAATCAGCTGGATCAGTGATGAAATGATCAGTTCAGTAGAAACAGACAGAAAAGACACGTTGTCTGTTTAGAAACGAGATCGACCTTTCTCAGCAACTGTCCTCCAAAGGTCCTCCAACATGGCCGCCTCTGTATCAAGGTTGTCTTCTGACTCATAGCCCTGCATCAGCCTGTCAGCAGTCATTTTTTAACCTGGTGCATGAACGTGGTTTGTTGTTCCCGGGCGTCCATCTTTCATCGAGGTTCACGTTCCTATCTTTAGCCTCGTCTCCGAGTTCGCCCTCCGTGTTTTCATTTCCTTGACTCCTTCCCTATCTCCCCATCTCCTCCCTCCCTTCAGCCCTCGGCCGCCCTTCCTCTCTCTCCGCTGTGCCCTCGACTCATCTTTCTCTCCCTTCCTCCTTTTGTCTTGTCCACACCTCTGTCTGCTCCGTCCTCCCATCCTTCCTCCTGCTCCTCCCTTTTCCTGTCTCTCTCTCTCTCTCTCCTCATCCTCATGACATCTTTCCCTCCGCCGTCTCTCTCCATCTTTCCAGTTGCTCCATCTCTCTCTCTTCTTTTATTTTCTCTCCCTTTCTCATCTAATTCCATCTTTCTCTTTCCTCACCGCCCAGCAATTTTTCTGCTTGTGCAAAAAAAAGAAAAAGAAATGCTGCTTGTGCAAGAAAGGTTGCAGGTTCAATTCCCAGGTCAAGAGGTTTTGCAGACTTTCATTACCGCTGGCGTTGAGTCCAACAGGTCAAGGGTCACAGTGCCTCGTTGTCGTTACTGTAATGGAGTCGTTTCTTCGCGTGCTTGTACTTTTTATTCATTAAGTATATTTTGAAGTATGAAGTATGTTTTGGCTGAAGTACCTTGAGTTTAAATGGTGTTGTATGTTTTCCAAAAGCAACAGGGTGCCTGCAGGTCCTTCAGTTGTGTTGTCTGAACTCGAGGCCTTAAATGGAGTGAAGCTTTTTCACTCTTCAGTTTGGTGTTGGAGGTCTTTTATTTTGGTATGCTGCAATGATGTAGCCGGCTGAGCTGAATGCTAAAATATGGTAATAAACTTTAATAATAAACTTTATTTGTATAACATCTTTTCATACAAAAGCGTTGGCTTTATATTAAAATGAAAAAAAAAAATAATGGAAAGGAGAGATAGGAAAATAAAAGTCAAGTGTTGTAAAAATAGAGACAGAAATACATTGTGAACCAAACATTAACAACTAGTAATGGTGATCCTACCCTCCCCCTTCCCCCCTCTATCCTCCCTCCCCCCTCCCCCCCCCCCCCCCCCTCTAGGTTATGACTGTCCGGTGGTGGAGGGCATCTTTGACTATGCGGCGGCAGTAGGGGGCGCTACACTGACGGCCGCCCAGTGCCTGCTGGACCACAAGTGTGAGGTGGCCATCAACTGGGCGGGGGGGTGGCACCACGCCAAGAAGTGAGACGGCCGCTTGGACAGACACGTGCACACACACACACACACACACACACACACACACACTCACTCACTCACTCACTCACTCACTCACTCACTCACTCACTCACTCACTCACTCACTCACTCACTCACTCACTCACTCACACACACACACACACACACACACACACACATGATGATGCTTGGGCTAATTGGACATGTCTTGACTCACCTCTTCTGACATTTTAACTTCTAATGTTAAAGATATAACATTACAAAATAAAAGCCTTCCTCTAGTCGACACCCAGACACTCCCAAACCTTTATTCTGTTTTTCCCGTCATAATTGTGAGTTAAAAACCGTCATCATGTTTCAACTGAAAACCACATAACTCACAGTTATGAGACAAATACAATAAAGGCCTTGGATCTCTCTTTTCTTTTAATGTCATTTTATTTTCTTATCCATTCTCTCTGCATCTGTAAAAAAAAATCCACAACTGCTTATATTCTATTTTATGATTATTTCTACTTTTTTTTATTGTTTATGTCTCTATTGTATTTGTGTGCTGATATTCTACTTTCTTTTTCCTTGCTGAATCTTATGACTTTTGCTGCTGCAACAACCTCATTTCTGCACGGGGATCAATAAAGTTTCAGATTTTGTATGTCTTTATTCATCTCTCTCTCTCTCTCTCTCTCTCTCTCTCTCTCTCTCTCTCTCTCTCTCTCTCTCTCTCTCTCTCTCTCTCTCTCTCTCTCTCTCTCTCTCTCTCTCTCTCTCTCTCTCTCTCTCTCTCTCTCTCTCTCTCTCCACCACCAAGGGACGAGGCGTCGGGTTTCTGTTATGTGAATGATGCTGTGTTGGGGATCCTCAAACTGAGGGAGAAATACGAGAGAGTCCTCTATGTGGACGTTGACCTGCATCACGGAGACGGTACACACACACACACACACAGATATACACACACACACACACAGATACACACACACACACACACACAGATACACACACACACACACAGATACACACACACACACACAGATACACACACACACACAATTCACTTGAAACCGTCTCCTCAGGGAAGTTTGGCTTTACAATAGAAAAGCACAATAAAAGCACCGTCAGTCCAATCAGGACACATAACATGATATCACAATAAAAGCACCGTCAGTCCAATCAGGACACATAATGTGATATCACAATAAAAGCACGGTCAGTCCAATCAGGACACATAACATGATATCACAATAAAAGCACATGAAAAATCTCAACAGTACGGACAAACATCAGTTGGTAGGCGGGGAGTCGATAGTTCGATATACAGATAAACAAAACGCCGCTAAAATATAAAGTTTCACCCTTCGTTTCTTCCATTTGGTTTTTAGTTTTTTTATATATATTCAATTCCAAACCTGCAGAAACTGTCACGTTTTTCACTGCAAAGGTTCGACAAAGTGTGATAGAGTGTCTGAATATCACTCCTCTGGATGGTCTCCTCCTCTCCAGGTGTGGAAGACGCCTTCAGCTTCACCTCCAAAGTCATGACCGTCTCCCTGCACAAGTTCTCTCCCGGATTCTTCCCAGGTCAGACCGCCGAGGCGTCCAGCATGCAGCACGTTACGATGCGGTTACGCTGTGCAAGTCTAAGTGTGTGTGTGTGTGTGTGTGCGTGCAGGTACGGGTGACCTGTGTGACACGGGGTTGGGTAAGGGCAGGTGGTACGCTGTCAACGTTCCACTGGAGGACGGCATCAAAGACGACAGATACTACCAGGTCTTCACCAGGTACACACACACACACACACACACACACACACACACACACACACACACACACACTAACTATGTAGACTCACATCCACTAAGAAAAACACTTTGAAGTAGAAGTACAAGAAGTAGCTGACTGCAGGCTAGATGCTACTGTTACATGACTCTCTGATTGGTGGAGCTGCCCTCATGTCCCGCCCACCAATCAGAGAGTCATAGATACAACCAGGTCTTCACCAGGTACACACACGCACACGCACACACACACACATACAGAAGTAGAAGTAGAAGAAGTAGCTGACTGCAGGCTAGATGCTACTGTTACATGACTCTGATTGGTGGAGCTGCCCTCATGTCCCGCCCACCAATCAGAGAGTCATAGATACTACCAGGTCTTCACCAGGTACACACACACATACACACACACACACACACACACACACACACACACACACACATACAGAAGTAGAAGTAGAAGAAGAAGCTGACTGCAGGCTAGATGCTACTGTCACATGACTCTCTGATTGGTCGGAGCTGCCCTCATGTCCCGCCCACCTCCCTTGCGTGTGCAGCGTGATGCAGGAAGTGCGGGCGCTGTTCAACCCGGAGGCGGTGGTGATGCAGCTGGGCGCCGACACCATGGCGGGCGACCCCATGTGCTCCTTCAACATGACCCCGGTGGGCGTGGGCCAGTGTCTGCACCACGTGCTGCAGTGGCAGCTACCCACGCTGCTGCTGGGCGGAGGTAGGGGGCGGGGCCAGGGTCAGGGGGCGGGGCCTGTGGTCGGGTGTGTCGATGTAACCATGGTCTGAAATGTGACATCTCCTCTTTCATCTCCTCCTTCCTTCTCTACATGTTCTTACTTTCCTTCCTTCCCTTCCTTCTGTTCTTGTTTCCTCTCCTCCTTCATGTCCTTGTCTCCTTTCTATGCTTCCTTCTCTGCATGTTCTTACTTTCCTTTCCTTACTGTATATAAACATTTCCTTCCTTCTGTTCTTGTTTCCTCTCCTCCTTCATGTCCTTGTCTCCTTTCTATGCTTCCTTCTCTGCATGTTCTTACTTTCCTTTCCTTACTGTATATAAACGTTTCCTTCCTTCTGTTCTTGTTTCCTCTCCTCCTTCATGTCCTTGTCTCCTTTCTATGCTTCCTTCTCTGCATGTTCTTACTTTCCTTTCCTTACTGTATATAAATGTTTCCTTCCTTCTCTTCTTGTTTCCTCTCCTCCTTCATGTCCTTATCTCCTTTCTATGCTTCCTTCTCTACATGTTCTTACTTTCCTTTCCTTCTGTTCTTGTTTCCTCTCCTCCTTCATGTCCTTATCTCCTTTCTGTGCTTCCTTCTCTACATGTCCTTACTTTCCTTTCCTTACTGTATATAAACGTCTACATAGTTGTGTGTGTGTGTGTGTGTGTGTGTGTGTGTGTGTGTGTGTGTGTGTGTGTGTGTGTGTGTAGCTAATGAAAAGAAGATACCATGTGCTTTGTGTTTGTGTGTGTTTGCCTGTTGGCTTCGTTACACATTTAGACTAAATTGCAATCATTCACTCGCTTACATACACACACACACACACACACACACACACACACACACACACACACACACACACACACACACACACACACACACACACCCTGCTCTGTTCCAGACCCCTCAGCCCTCCGCCAGATGATAGCTACTAATTATACGACACAATGAAGCCATTTTACTCAACTACAATCCTCTCTCTCTCTCTCTCTCTCTCTCTCTCTCTCTCTCTCTCTCTCTCTCTCTCTCTCTCTCTCTCTCTCTCTCTCTCTCTCTCTCTCTCTCTCTCTCTCCTCTATCTTGATTTTACTCTCCTCCTCTCCTCCTCTTCTCGTTCCATCTCTCTTTTCTTTTTCGGTGTTTTTCTGCGTCGGTTTAGTTTTGCTCCATTTTGTTTGTTTTGTCGTTTTATTTCTCAAAGCTTCTCTCAGTATCCTCCTGTCCCTTATTCTTCCTCTTCCTCTCTTCATCATCTTCCTCTTCCTCAGTTCATATATTTATAAGAGATTTCCACACATCTCAGTGATGAAGACCTTTTTGTATCACATAAAAAAATGATGCCAGGTTACAAGTTAAGACCTTGATGGGTAAAATGTTGAGATACTGAATTGTATTGTAGTGTGTATTATAGTGTGTATTATAATGTGTATTATAGTGTGTATTATAGTGTGTATTATAGTGTGTGCAGGTATTTGGGGGCTGGTTGACGTTGCTCAGAGGCACTGCGGCAGGTTTGGGTGATTGAACCAGCAGCA
>JAXDDW010000210.1:487500-495000 GCA_034670385.1 Hoplostethus mediterraneus | reverse complement strand
ATTCAGTCTGTACTGGAAAATAACAGTAAAAGTTCAATAAATTCACACAAAATAATCCTCGTTTCCCTTCACAACAGAGGTTTGATTGACAGGTTGACAGCCAATCGGCAGCGCGTCATTTGTAAACGGTGTCAGACGGATGCTAGCACATGAAAGCTAACATTACCTGCGCATGAAGAGTTTATTTGAGTTGATTGAAGGAATGGCGTCAGGTGTCAACGCGGCAAACCTGGCGAACCCCATGGACTGCTGGGTAAAATTCATTACCCAACATGCCTTTCTGCAGGTTGACACCCCAGCGACTATCTGCCACGTTTCACTGGCTCCTCAAAACTCACCAGCTAGCTAGCTCGCTGTCACAGCCGTGGCGAGGAGGAGGAGGAGGGTGGTGTGTTTGCCGGCATCAGAGAAAGGTCGGAGAAGAAATTCAACCAATGATATTCGGTTTAATCAATACTAAGATGATCACGAAACCGGTCAATGTCCAATCATCTTGTTACCTAAGACGGTGGAGGTTTAAGACGTCCTCGGTACGAACCCCAACCCCTGATAAAAATAGTGTAAAAACACACATCAGTCAGAGGTTTCCCGCCACGTCAACAATAGCGCCGTAATATTCGCTGATTACCAGACTAAATATTATGCTGCCGATAACCCAAACAATGGCCGCTCACACCGGGGCCATTATGCTCCAGTATCTTACACAAACAGTAGAAGTGCCTTTTGTGGTTTGAGTCGGGAGTCGGGCCGCGGGGTCGAAGGTCATCAACCCCCCCCCCCACCCCCCTTTGGTTTGCATTGATTGTTAGCGGGTTAGCTGATCCCCATTGACCCCCCATTGTGTGATAACCGAGGAGCTAATCTGTGTATGAATTGGGACGCTAACAATATGGCGCTGGGTTTAAAAATAGCCGTAGAGGTCAGAGGTCAGTTAGGGTCTCTGGTTGGATGTGTGTGTTTTGGGTGTTTTTCACACAGATTGAGATCATGGTTGTTGTTTATTTTTAGTTTTGTTGTCTGATATGAACACTGAGACTGTTTGGATGTTGAGTTCAGGTGTTTTTTTTCTGCAATGGTGGAAATTCAAACTGCGATATGTGACGATACATGATTGGCAGCCCTGATGTATAATAGAGGAGCGTTGTGTCCATCTGCCCTCCTTCAATAATTCAACCTCCACTAACCCCGACCTCCTCCTCCTCCTCCTCCTCCTCTCTGTTATTGCTTGTTTCCCAGCTGAGTTCCTCCCAGCGGTGTTGTTCCGATCAAAAACAAACCAACTTCCTGGGGCTGCCCTGAGGATCAGACCATGTACTCACAGTGTTGTTGGTTTGAGTCCAGGCCTTTTGTCACATACCTTCCTTTCCCCCCCCCCCTCTCTCTCTCTCTCTCTCTCTCTCTCTCTCTCTCTCTCTCTCTCTCTCTCCTCTCTCATATATCTTTCCTGTCACTCTGCACTGGATGCTAGCCAATAAAAAACCTGGAATAACTTTTATATTTACAGTGACTGCAACGGTACAAACAAAGTCTCAGGGGCGTGACATAACGCCCCCTCTGGCGGCCATATTGGAGGTCCTCAGCTCTTGGGCAACAGACGTACAGATGGCTAAACGTACAAATTGTCCCAACAGTGCTGAACAGTCATTCTGACTGAGCTGATCATTTCATCACTGATCCATCTGATTTGATTTAGATCGTGTAGCTTGTTAGCTAGCTAACCGTAGCATCTGGTCAGCTAGCCATCACTGTCTTGTCGCTAACACGTCCGATTAGCACGCTAGCTGTTGGATAGCACACAGTGGAGGAGCTTCTGCAGCAGCTGCTTGGTAGTTTGTTGTCTTGACACCTCCATCCTGTCTCCACCTTATCGAGTCATCGATCTGCAGCAGGTAGTTTCAGCCCGGCCGTCTGCTGCCAGCTGGGATCGATTGGTTGCTATGCCAGCTCTTGTGGTAACCATGGAGAAATTAGTGATCTTTTCCCGCCTTTCCAGTTTGTTACGCGACCAACTGACGACTGAAGCGTCCGTCACGTGACTGTTGATTTCCCACCGTGTGTTGAAATCAATGGAAGTAAATACTGGATGTGTGTGTGTCTGTCGCAGACCCGCACAGGAAGCCAGCACATCCCCGCTCCCAGATTGGCAGCTGGGGGAAGTGTCCCGCCCCTCTACTTCCTACTTCCTCCTTTCCTGTCTGCAGCCACTTCCTGTCCTGCCCCTCATTGTCGTCAGGGATGTGTCGGCTCCCAGAACCACCGGGCTCAATCACCGGAAACGTGCATGTGCATGTGCATGTGTGTGTGTGTGTGTGTGTGTGTGTGTGTGTGTGTGTGGGCCTTGGGGGAATTGTTGTTAATTCCCAATGTGTTTTGAAGTCGTTTTATTAATACATGATCAGAAACGTCCTGGTAGTTTCGGTCCTGAGTGAAGACCTGGACGTTCAGGTCAGATTGTCCTCGTGGCTTCATGATGTAAATAAATCCAAACCAATAACATCCCAACATAAAAAGCTTTTCACTGCGGCAGCATCGATATATTGATCCGTGATCGTCAAAACGCAGCGTCGGGAAATAGTCGATGGCAGACGGACGGATGGTTCTTTCTGCTCAACTGCTTCCTCAACGTTTTCCTGTGTTCCTGTTTGATCAGGCGGGTCGGCCAATCACCGAAGACCTTTTTAGGATGTTGATCGGCTGATTTGCGGTCGGTGGTCGATCGATCGGTTTGATGGGGTCAGAACTCACTTTGTTTGGCGTCTTGGTTTCCGTTTTCCTTTGAGCTGAAACGTTGACGGTTCTTCATCGTACTCATTTCTTCTTCTCTTTCTTTTCATTTCCATTTCCTGCTGAGCTGAACTGAAAGATGATCACAGGAATCACAGGAAAGAGACGGAGCAGAGAGAAGCCGGTATCGGGAACGGGAACTCACCGACACACACCGATGTTACTTGTACTTACGAGTTACATTACCAAGTTACTTTTCATTGAAAGTAACTTTTACGTTAATATTTCAAGTGTGCTCCTATTTCTGTTTGACTCATTTATATCAAGTTGTTTCAGATGCTGCAGGATTTTCTTCTTCTTCTACTTCTTTATTAATCTGAGCAAAGCCGATGAAACGATGTGAAAATAAAAGTAACGACATTCCAGTTTTAAAAAGTAACTAGTAATAGATTACAAGAAATTACAAGTTACCACAAAAAAAAATCGTTTTTGAGTATTTTGATGTGTTTAATGGGTCACTCTGAACACCCTGATCACCCTGATCACCCTTAATACCCTTAATACCCTGATCACCCTGATCACCCTGAACACCCTGAACACCCTGAACACCCTTAATACCCTGAACACCCTTAATACCCTGAACACCCTGAACACCCTGAACACCCTGAACACCCTGAACCACCCTGAACACCCTGAACACCCTGAACCACCCTGAACACCCTGAACACCCTGAACACCCTGATCACCCTGATCACCTGTCCCCCTGCAGAAACGTCTGCAGCTTTTCTACCTGCCTCAGAAAAGAAAAAATAGTAGAGGACACTAAAAAAAAAGTAAATTGAGAGATGAAACTAATAGAGATGGAGTGATGGGTGAGGGAGGGTGAGGGAGGGTGAGTCCAGGCGGAGAGAGGAGTGTACGTGCGCCGTGTGACTCGTTGTTGAAAACACTGACTAGCTAGCGGACGCGTCTCGGTGTCCTTCATAGCTGGAGCTTCACACATCGCTCAGACCTGCTGATCACTGGAAAAACAAACACACACACACACACACACACACACACAC
Organism: Hoplostethus mediterraneus; assembly: GCA_034670385.1. Lineage (NCBI taxonomy): Eukaryota > Metazoa > Chordata > Actinopteri > Trachichthyiformes > Trachichthyidae > Hoplostethus > Hoplostethus mediterraneus. The sequence goes on along the minus strand of JAXDDW010000210.1, from coordinate 491,212 downwards.
ACATATACACACACACACATATATACACACACACACACACACACACACTGTTTCTCACACAAACTGACACACACACACTCGTACACACAAAACTCACGATGTTGTGCACAGATGGGCGGGTGCACATGAACACCCACACACACTCATACACGTTTTCTCACACACACACACACACACACACACGTACATATCTCTTCTAAACACACTCACTCCAAGTCTGGATGGAAACATAAAATAAACTAACTACTAATACTATCTCTACTACCTCTACTACTACTACTACTACTACTACTACTACTACTGCTATTACTACGATTACTTCTTCTACTATTATTCCTATTACTACTACGACTATTACTCCTGATACTTTAATTAATAGTTCTACTACTTTTGATACCACTACGGCTATTACTACTACTAATACTGTTACTACTACTACTACTACTAAGACTTCTACCACTACTACTATTACTACTACTACTACTACTGTTACTACTACCACTAGTACTACAACTACTGATACTAGTAATAAATAACCTCTTTATTACCTGTTTCAAAACAAGTAGTCAATAAAAAGACACGCACATAGAAACATATTTACACACACACACACACACACACCACACACACACACACACAGTGTTTGGTCCATGGTGGTAGATGTGCAGACCTTGAACCGGTTCTCTCCCGGTCTCCGGACGTTGTCTAGGTTACGTAGTGGTGCTGCTTCATCAGATCACACTATCTCTCTCTCTCTCTCTCTCTCTCTCTCTCTCTCTCTCTCTCTCTCTCTCTCTCTCTCTCTTTCTCCCTTCCTTCTTCCTCTTGTTTTCCTTTTCTCTCCATCTCCCCTTGAGTCTCTCTTCCTCTCTCTCTGTGCCAGTCCCCATAATAACACCCTATAGTCTCTCTCTCTCTCTCTCTCTCTCTCTCTCTCTCTTCCCCCCCATGGTCATCCAAGCCAAACAAGCAGACAGCAGGAGAGTGTGTGTGTGTGTGTGTGTGTGTGTGTGTGTGTGTGTGTGTGTGTGTGTGTGTGTGTGTTACTGGACAGCAGGAGACAGAGCACTGAGTTCATGGGAACACACTGAGGGTGGGTGTTGTGTGTGAGAATGCAAGCTTGTGTGTCGGACAAATGTAGATGTGTGTGTGTGTGTGTGTGTGTGTGTTGTGTGTGTGTGTGTGTGTGTGTGTGTGTGTGTGATTGGCTATCCTCTCGTGTGTTAAGTAACCATCTCTCATGTTGAGTTCTTTTTGGGACCGGAGGTAAGACACAGAGACTCATCAGGGCTAATTTGAAACAGACACACACACACACACACACACACACACACACACACACACGTACCTTACCATCATCTACTTCTACTACACACAAGCTAGCATGCATTCACACACACACACACACACACACACACACACACACAGCTATTAAACAAAGAGTAGTCTTTGTCTTACAAGTAAACAAAAGTATACTCTCTCCTACTGCATTTTGGCTCAGTGTGTGTGTGTGTGTGTGTGTGTGTGTGTGTGTGTGTGTGTGTGTGTGTGTGTGTTCATCCCCTCTCATGACATTCCTCTAATCTGAAGCGTTCCAAAATATCCCAGAGAAATCCCCGTCTTGAAACCGACGACTATTATGGGATGTCGGAGCAGTTCACCAGCAAATACCAAGTACCACACGTCAGGTAATACTACAGCTGTGTAGTACTGCGTCAGAGTATTGAGACCCCCCCCCCCCCCCCCCCCCCGCACTTTATTGCCATGAATGTACACTCAACATCCCATAATGACAAAAAGACTCTGAGCTCACTTTGCAGCTTTTAGAGCACAGCAGACTGAAGACGAAGTGAAGGAGTCTGGGTAATCCCCGTCGAGTAGGAATACAGGTGGTTTGTTTTTAGCGCCTCGTTGTGTTGTGCTGAGTCGTCGGGGCCCCGGGGCCTCGCAGCGGACCTGACGCACTCGTGGTCAGGTCTGGTCTCGCTGTTTGTTTGGCTCTCACGGCGTTGAGTCTCAGAGCGGATTACTCTCTCAACGTTTACAACAACAAAACCCCGTCACTCCCGGGTGAACCCGGTCCGGGGGGCTGCACCTGTCTTCTGGGTGGTGGTTGTGGTCCCGGGGGGGCCTGCGGGGGGGTCTGCCGGGTCTGGAGGAGGTCTGACAGCTCTGAGGTCCTGGTCTGGGATCTGTTAGGGTTCTTCATCCAGACCAGACCCACCAGGACCAGGACCACATGCTGTGATGTCAGAGGGTCCAGGTGAAGACGGCAGTGATCCGTTACAACTAGGGGACAAATACTACTACTAGTATTTCTACACAACTGCTGCTACTACTACTACCACTACTACTGTGACTACTACCACTACTTCTACTAGTATTTCTACACTACTACTACAACTACCACTGGTATTACTACACTATTACAACTATGACTACGACTACTACTACTACTACTACTGATACTACTATTACTACACTACTACTACTTCTACTATGACTACTACTATTACTACTACTACTGCTGCTACTACTTGTACTACTACTACTACTACTAGTATTACTACACTATTACTACTTCTACTATGACGACTACTACTACTACTACTGCTATGATTATTACTACTTCTACTACTACTACTACTATTTGTACTACCTCTACCATCACCCTAATCAATCAGTTTTTCAACCTAATCAGGCGGTCTCTCATCGGGGTCGCGACCCACATCTTGGGAACCCCCCGGTTAACACAAACAAAGAAGAAAGCCGGGTAGACCGGGTGGAGACACGGTGGTCTCGGTGTAGTTCCCCTCCAAACCGACCCGTCGCCACGACAACAAAGACCAGACTGCGGCTTCCTAAAAAAAAACCCCATCCCAGTTTATTGTGATGTGAAGGAAACAAGCCGGGGTCACTCAACACTCAACGCTCTGCTGGAGGGCAGATGGGCCGACGGGACGTGGAACCAACAGGAAGCGTGTTTCACATTTGAACTGTGTGTGTGTGTGTGTGTGTGTGTGTGAGATGAAAGTATTGGCTCTGAACTGACCTGAGACCTGATCGTAACCCCGTAAATCAATACCTGATCAAACGCTGACCCGATCTCCCGTCTGCTAGTTCTTCACAGAGTACGGACCGGACTACTCGCTGGAGATCAGCCCGAGCTGCCGGCCCGACCGCAACGACACCAAACACCTGGACCGGGTCATCAGCGCCATCAAAGGTGTGTGTGTGTGTGTGTGTGTGTGCACGTGTGTGTGTGTGTGTGTGTGTGTGTGTGTTGAACCCCCGCTCACCTACAGCCCCTTTGTCTCGGCGTGTGTTTTCGTGTGTGGTTTCATGTGTCTGTTTCTCTTTCTACATGTCTCTGTGTGGGATGAAAGTATAACTTGTTCTCTCTCTCTTTTTTTTTTTTTTTCCCCTGTCTCTTAACATCTCTTTGTGTGTGTGTGTGTGTGTGTGTGTGTGTGTGTGTGTGTGTGTGTGTGTGTACGTGAGTATTGACCCCTCGCTCACCCACAACCCCTTTTATTCTGGGTATTGATGTGTGGCTTTTGCATCTGTGTCTCTTCCTATATGTTTCTTAATGTGTGTGTGTGTGTGTGTGTGTGTGTGTGTGTGTGTGTGTGTGTGTGTGTGTGTGTGTGTGTGTGTGTGTCCATGTGGTTGTGCCTAGCGCGGGGCCTTTGGTCTAAGCGCTGACAGCCCA
>JAXDDW010000210.1:472500-480000 GCA_034670385.1 Hoplostethus mediterraneus | reverse complement strand
ATAAAAACAGAGCGAAAGCACGTTGTTGTTGTTGCCGTGTGTCTTCCAGGGTGTTGGTGTGAAGTGTTTAATGAGGCGGGTGGTGGGGGGGGCGGGGCTTAGCGGAGCGGGGGTTTGAACCGGCAACCGCAAGCGCAGGGCGGTTTCCTTTTTCGACGGGATGCTGCACTTCTGTTCTCCGGATTAATGGCCTGGAAATTCACACCAAATGTAGGAGTCACCCCGTCGACGCTGGCATGTGCTGAGCAGAAGTGTGTGTGTGTGTGTGTGTGTGTGTGTGTGTGTGTGTGTGTGTGTGTGTGTGTGAGGATTCCCTGTGATCTTTATGAACACTCCTGCGGTCACCTCGGCGGTTTGAGCCCAACGCAGCCGGAGCAAATGAAACTCATTACATCGTTTACGAGTTCGGAAAAGGAGAGACGATTGAAATTCTATCTCATAAACTGGGTGAGGGGGGAGAGCGGGGGGGGAGGGAGAGCGGGGGGAGGGAAGGGGGGAGAGCGGGGGGTTCACGGTACCGGGCAAGGGTTGTAAACATGAGAGACTCGTGTGTGTTTATATTGTTCTATTCGCTTCTCTCGGAGTGAACTTGGGGGGGGGAAAAAACGCCGGATTGTGTTTCTCAAAAAGAGCCGAGATCCGGATCCGGATCCGGAACCGGATCCCACCAAAACCGAACAAAGCTGGTTTTGGTGGGAAACCGGGTCTCGTAGCCGTTTACACTCGGACAACGCCTCCTCGGTTAGAAGCGCTGGCCTGAGATCAGATTTTTCCTACATTTTTTTCCCCCCTCAATTCTGCAAAGATTGGACCTGCAGGATTGTGTGTCTCCAGCTGGTGCATCATGGGAATGTTACACTGCTTTTTTTGTCCGCTTTAAATCCTATTCACGCGGGACTGAGATTAACGCGGGGATGTGAGCTAATTGCAGAGATCAGTGATTTTAATCCCGCGTTAATCTGCCATGTCTGACATCTGTAAAGTAAAAAACAACAAAATAATCTTGCGTGTTTCGGCGATGTCGCCGCGGGTAACGCTGATCCCACGTCAGTCAACCCCCCCCCCACCCCCCCCGAGGGCCCCACATCAGCTAGACGGGGCTCCAGTCTGGTCCTCGTCATGTAGAAAACAACAGGGTGTATTGTTTCTGCTCAACAGGTTTTTATCTCGACGTCTTCCTGTTTTGGTTTCTTTTTTGTTCTGCCGCCACGTGAAAAAAACAAAACAAACATCCCCAACGACTTTTCATGCAAATGTCCGATTTGCCTAGAGGACGATCTCACCTTCCTCGTCGACGAGTTCAGACGAAGGGCGGCGTTCCTCCTTCCTGTTTCGGGAGCGTCTGTTCGGGGCCGCAGGCAGATTTGCATCGACGAGTCCGTTCCGTGTTTCCGGCTCGCGGGCCCGCGCGGCGTTTCACTTCCTGAGGTCCGGGCGGTTAGGAGCGTGTGGTGATGTCATCGTGTTAGCCCCCCCCGGGGGGGTTGTTTATCCCGGTCATTCTGTCGCCGGCGCCACGGTGGAGCGCTCCAACGCGTCGCATTGATGGAAGTTGGAGAGGGAAAAAAAAAAAAAAAGAAAAGTAAAAACCGTTTGTTTGATTTGCATAACGTCTCCTCTGGGGGAACAAAGCGGCGGGGGCCTCCGGGGGGGCCTGGGGGGCCTCCGGGGGCCTCCGTCAACATGTGAAGTGTCTCCGGTCAATGGCGGAGGGGATTTACCGGCACAATAAAGACAGATGCCACCTTTTATCCGCTTAACGGAAGAGAGGCCGAGCGCGTGGCACTTGACCGCGATGTACGATGTAATGACGCGACGGCCCATTGAGATGAATGGTGAGTACTGAATGGATGGGAGGCGAGGCGCGGGGGGGGGGGGGGGGGGGCGGGGCTTGGGGTCGGAGTGAATTGGTCCAGGTTGGTTCCTCTCCAGTTTTCCTTTTCACAAACAATCGGTTAAGACTGAAGAACTGAGAACTGACTCAGGATCAGGGTGTTCAACGGTCCGGCGAGGGGCGAGAGACATCGGCTGCTTCATATGAAGGAGAGAGAGAGAGAGAGGGTTTAGAGCCGTACACTAGCCTCATACTGATGAAGATCCATCCATCATCCCTTTTTCATGATGCTAACGAAGAGTTTGGGGTACCTGAAGGGCCCTTGAGCAAGGCATCAAACGCCTCACTGTTCACTCATTGAAGCTGCATCAGCCAAATGCCTCAAAACGTAAAGAAATCAATGTTATTGATCGTCTGTTTCCTGATTCAGAGGCCTATTGGCTGGTTCCTGTCAGTACAGTATCCACAATGCATCAGTTCACATATCGGTAATATCTCATCAGTATCCATCACAACACCCGTCATGTTCTCTGTGAGGTCCGTTTGAGTCCTGATGGAGTTTCAGCTTCAGAACATCTGCCGCTAAGGAAGCAGCAACTTCCAAACCCCTGGAGAGGATCGGCCCGGACCCGGACCCGGACCCGGACCCGGACCCGGAGCAGGGCCGGACTTCCGGAAGCTGTCGTATAACTTTTGCTGTATTCCGATAATAAATATGTTTATCTTCTGTCACATCTTTTGTTGTTAACTGTTAAAATCTTCCTGTCCTCCAACGCTGTTCATGGTTTAGTTTAGTTTCAAGTCTTCTCAGTGCAGAAAGGATCCAATGAAAATCCTACAGTCCCTTCAGGTTGCCAGTTAGCATCTTAGTGTCCAAGTCCAGATAGTCAATAATTACATTTCCTCCTGTATCTCATCTTGTACTTATTTTTCTTCCAGTCCCTGTAAATGGATGATTATCCAATTCCAGATATTAACCCTTCACAACATCACAGACATCACAACATCTAGGAATTGTAGACTAGGTACTCAAGTCTCTTATTTTTCCAGTTGTCATCCAATCTCACCACCACTGGATCTCTTCCTCCTCTACATGAAGACACCATTTCTCTAAGGGTTTGTGATAGTGTTGAAATTCAAAACTTCGATATGTCTAAATACCTTTAGACGTGTATCAAATGTATATATTCATGTCAGTTGCCTTTTGATGGGAACTCATTGAAGAAAAAATCGCACCAAAATCGGGGAGAAAAAAAGTTGTTCTTTGGCCCCGCCCACTGAAGTTGAACTCAGCCAATGAGATTATTTCTGCCTCCAGAGTGTTTTTGTGTGTGTAGATGATCCACAGAAAGAAATCCAGTGCCAGGTTTTGGGATGGCAGCCTGCCGGACGCGCACCAGCCCTGTCACCGAGAGAGAGAGAGAGAGCGCGAGAGAGAGAGAGAGGGAGGGAGGGAGACATAATGCGGTTGATTCAGCAACAAGCCCATTGAGGAGCTGACTAACCCTCCAGAGTCCAGACAGCCGCGATGCTCTGACAGCGCCGCACATTTACACGGACTTTAGTTTTTATTATTATTATTATTATTATTATTTTTCCGCGTTTTCTAACCAAATAAGAGCAGATTATTGTGACTGGTTTGCCCACCACCGACAGCAGGACCGGACCGACTCCCGGGATAATCTACTTTGTGCCGGACTGTCAAGCTGCAGCTGGACTCTCCTCTGAGGTTGGTTTTATATCATCACTGTTGAGCTGCTCTGGTTCGAAAGTCTTTTCTCCTCACAAAACATTTATCATATATTTTCATCCACTAACTAGAAAGTTGTTTTAGGAAGGTAAACCCACCTGCAATCAGTTAACAGCTTTAAAGCGGATTTGTTTTACCCGTAAAGATATAAATTCATCACAAATGTTCCAGTGAGGAGGACAGACTGATGGATTGATATCTGGTGGGTTTATTACGGGGAAAAGTCATAAATATCCTGAAAATGTGTTGGTGGTTGTTTGCAATTTACCTTTTATTATTTACAACTACATCAATGAACATGTTGAGATGCTTGAGAACATGACAAGATACTTGACGGCAACTAGTGAACATGCTTGAACAACTAGTTACCTCGAGTCCTTTAAAACAGCAACAATTTCGAGGCTGTGTTTTATTACAACGCGAGTATTAGAGTGAAAGCGTGCACGTTTGTTTTTGTGAATCAAAGTTTCCCACGTCGGAGCAAACGGATGAAAGTTCAGCAGCCCGTGTCCCCCCCCCCCCCCCCCCCCCACCTCCCCCCCGGGCCTCCTCTACCGCCGTCAATCTCCTCCACGAGCTGGAAAAAACACGGAGATGGAGGCAATTAAAACAATTGGTTAACGCATCACGCTGGGGCGGCATATGGTGTGTGTGTGTGTACGTGTGCGCGCGAGTGTGACAGATTGACGTTTCAATTTGCTCGTCACGCTTTAATTGAGTAATTGAAGTCGCCGTTGTGTGTGTGAGTGTGTGTGCGTGTGTGTGTGTGTGTGAGTGTAAAATATTCCTATAGGGACTCATACTCTGTCTGGTATTCCAGCTGATAGTGACCTTATGGTATTTAATCTCCTATGGTATCCCTATAGTATTCCTATGGTATCCCTATAGTATTCCTATGGTATCCTTATAGTATTCCTATGGTATCCCTATAGTATTCCTATAGTATTCCTATGGTATCCCTATAATATTCCTATGGTATCCTTATAGTATTCCTATGGTATCCCTATAATATTCCTATGGTATCCTTATAATATTCCTATGGTATCCTTATAATATTCCTATGGTATCCCTATAGTATTCCTATGGTATCCCTATAGTATTCCTATGGTATCCTATAATATTCCTATGGTATCCTTATAGTATTCCTATGGTATCCCTATAATATTCCTATGGTATCCCTATAATATTCCTATGGTATCCCTTATAGTATTCCTATGGTATCCCTATAATATTCCTATGGTATCCCTTATAGTATTCCTATAGGTATCCCTATAATATTCCTATGGTATCCCTATAGTATTCCTATGGTATCCCTATAATATTCCTATGGTATCCTTATAATATTCCTATGGTATCCCTATAATATTCCTATGGTATCCCTATAGTATTCCTATGGTATCCCTATAATATTCCTATGGTATCCTTATAGTATTCCTATGGTATCCCTATAATATTCCTATGGTATCCCTATATATTCCTATGGTATCCCTATAGTATTCCTATGGTATCCCTATAATATTCCTATGGTATCCTTATAATATTCCTATGGTATCCCTATAGTATTCCTATGGTATCCCTATAATATTCCTATGGTATCACTATAATATTCCTATAGTATTCCTATGGTATCCCTATAGTATTCCTATGGTATCACTATAGATATTCCTATGGTATCACTATAATATTCCTATGGTATCCCTATAGTATTCCTATGGTATCCCTATAATATTCCTATGGTATCACTATAATATTCCTATAGTATTCCTATGGTATCACTATAATATTCCTATGGTATCCCTATAGTATTCCTATGGTATCCCTATAGTATAGTATTACTATAGGGACTAATATTATGTCTGGTGCTCAATAGTGAGTTTATAATGACCTTTTCTTACTTTATGGTGTTTTTAATCTCCTCTGGTGTCACTACAATATTCCTATAGTATTCCTATAGGAAGGTAAAGTTTTGCTGTGGTATTTATAGTGTTATTATAGTAGTACTGTAGTTATTTGTCGTAAAGACGGCAGGGAAGCTGCCAAGACGGCAGCCTGGACTGTTCATACCATCATCACACCGGGACGATTTCACAATCTAATAAACCCGGTGGAAGAACACAGTGAGACATGTTGACTGTGAAAAGGGGAAAAACATTGGCCCGGCTCCAGCTCAACACAGCATCCTCCCCTCGGCTCACCAAAATAAAATACAGCAGGCTTGGGAGTCGAGTCCCATCCATCCTCTTCAGAGAGCAGCAGCAGGTTGTGTCTCTACAGGAAGTCTCCTAACACAAACAAGGAGGACCTGGAGTTCTCACTTCTTTCTCCGGGACTCTAAATGCCTCCTGTGTTCTTGTAAAAGTTTACTCGACTTGCAGACCCGCATCGTTTCGCAACCCCGACTCGGAACAATGCGTTTGTGCTGAGGACAGGCGCTGGAGAAAGCCACAGGGACCCAGCGGTGTACACCAGGGCTCTTCTGACCAAACTCTGGCATCGTTTATGTTTCTTTACAAGTTCTGAAACCAGGCGAGTCCGGAGAGTTTCGCTCCAAAAATAAACCACCCAAATTAAAACAAACAATGGTGCTTTTTTAACGTTGGCGGAAGAAAAATGTTGAACTTGAATCCCCAGAAATCCTGTAACGTGTGACGTCAGTGAACTCTCCCAGCCCCTCTTGGTGCTGTCGGGTAGGTGAGACAGGTGTGTTTTGACAATGAGGATAGAAGCTAATGCACATACTCCATACTACAACAACAACAACAACAACAACAATAACTTCTAGACATGCTGAAAGATGAACTTCAGATCATGACTTTTATTTTGAAATAAGAAATCTTTGAACGTTCATCCATAGTCCTAGTCCTCTCTCTCTCTCTCTCTCTCTCTCTCTCTCTCTCTCTCTCTCTCTCTCTCTCTCTCTCTCTCTCTCTCTCTCTCTCTCTCTCTCGCCCCATGTTGGTGTCCCCTGAACTCAATGTGCTGGGAAGCTGTTGAGCAGAGACACCATGTGCAGCCTGGCCCTGACAGTAATCAGTCAATGAATAATGAACACACACACACAAAGACACCAAACAGCTGTCAATGGCAGGGAGAGTGTGTGTGTGTGTGTGTGTGTGTGTGTGTGCGTGTGCGTGTGCGTGTGCGTGTGCGTGTGCGTGTGCGTGTGCGTGTGCGTGTGTGTGTGTGTGTGTGTGTGTTAACTCTATCAGCCCAGTGCAGCTGCATGCCTGCCTGTAGCAATTATGTTCTCCCTAAATAAGAGCCAGGGCTGGGTGTGTGTGTGTGTGTGTGTGAGTGTGAGTGAGTGAATGAGAGAGAGAGAGAGAGAGAGAGAGAGTGAGAGAGCGAGCAAGGGAAGGGGCAGAGAGGATCGGCACATATTATTAAGCGATTAACTTACTCAAAGGATAGTGTGTGTGTGTGTGTGTGTGTGTGTGTGTGTGTGTGTGTGTGTGTGTGTGTGTGTGTGTTGCTGCACACATGCTGTTTGAACTGTGTAATATAAACCAGCTCAGGGACTTTAACATGAGCTTCTAAGAGTCTTTTTTTGCGGGATGCATTGTGTACACACACACACACACACACACACACACACACACACACACACACACACACACACACACTGCATTTCATTGGCCTTTTTACCTCTGCTCACATCTAAATCACATTTTCTCTGCATCTCACTGTAGCACATTTCATTTACGCATCCTCACTCACACACACACACACACACACACACACACACACACACACACATAATCAGACATATGCTCTGTTCTCAGGCCCATATGTATTTATCCAGCCATGTGACCCAATCACTCTCGAGACCCTCAAAAGCCCCGTTGTGTTGTTAACTACACACACACACACACACACACACACACACACACACACACACACACACACACACACACAC
>JAXDDW010000210.1:440000-467500 GCA_034670385.1 Hoplostethus mediterraneus | reverse complement strand
GAGAAAACCTCGTATCTCCGCAAAGCTTTTTCTGTAACTGAAGCCTCATTTTCAGTTTGACATTTTTGATTAATTTTGTTTGATGAGGCGGCGTCTCTCGCGACACATCAACCTTCAGCACCAGTATTGATAATGTGATTTATGTATTGTTACGAGGTTTTCACTCCACGGTGATGACTGGAAAACGTCCTCCAAAGTCCCTCGTCTTTGATCTGGTGTCGTTTTGTTTCGTCTCTTTTTCGTTTGTTTTCTAATGATGAAATGATGAATATTATTCAAAGATGATTCTTTTTTTAAAAAGCACTTTTGCTCACCAGCTGTCACTTAAATCTATATGAATGTGTAAATGGAGATCATATTGAAAATGCTTGTATTTTTGTTACTTCTCTGAGTTCGGGGAAAAATAAAGAAAGCGAATCGTGAGCTGGAGTCTGTCGTCTTTCAGGCTGTCTGCAGGATTCATTTAAAGAGCTTTTTAATGTCAGGATGAAATTTAAAATATGTTCTGCATGACTGGACTGATTTCTCAACGGTAGAACAACACCACACACTTATTTAAGACCTCTAAACCTTAATTGAAGACCTAAAATGACAAATTAAACTGGATCCAAGACCATTTAAGGCCTTGAGTTGAGATTTAAGACCCTTTCAGGACCTGCAGGCACCCTGTCGTTAGAGGAGACAAACACAAGACACATGAAGCAACAAGTACATCCAGTCTGATAAGTACAATTATACAAACAGGTGTACTTTAAAAACACCAAAAGTACTCAAGTGAAAGGACTACTGCTTGAAGTGGTGGAATGAGGTGAAACCAAGACCACGTTGCAGGAGAAATTGTTTTATTATCGATGAAGAGCAACATCTGATAGTGTTAATGCAGTGGAAGCCGTGTGACTATCACCTGTTTTCTCAGCACTCTTGTTGAAATACTGAACATTTTGCCAACTTAACCTCTTTCCAGCTCCAGTGTGACGGGTAGTCACCAGGCCGTCTGAGGTCTGGGGTGACTCAGAGATGAAGCCAGCCGTTCAGCATCAGTGTTATTGTTGGATGCTGCATGACGTGACTTAAAGGTTGAGTTTTCAGTTTGTCCACCAGGAAGTCGGCGTCACACCGGGTTCCTGCACAGTCTCCGTTTCAAAATGACGCACTTTATTCCAGACTTTCATTTATCGACTTGATTTTTAGTTTGGGAAATCTACCAATACTATCAATACAGCATTTGATAGTAGAGCCAAGATCACAGTATAAACTCTGGATGAAAAACTCAATCAAACTCAATATTATATAAATATTATTATTCTTGATCTATTATTATCTATTTGATTGACTATTGTTTTTTTTCTGCAGTCACCTTTGATTTTATTCATGTTTTGAACTTGGAACAGTGGAATGTGTTTTTATTCACTTGTAGGAAGAATAAAAAAAGTTTAATTTAATAAAAGATGAAATGACAGTGGGTCTAAAACTACATTAAGTAGTAGTAGTAGTAGTAGTGTATCTATCCATTCATATTTCTGCAGACTTTTTGTCAAATTCCAAAACCTTTTCCCTTCATTCCTTCATTTTTCACACTTTTGCTGCCATCTAGTGGTGACATTGTGTAATGACACAGGCTCGGGGGTTGAGTACTTTATTCACCAAGTAATCCTACATTACATGTGGAGGGAATTTGCCTTGGTGTGATCGGAGCTGAGGCAAACAGAAACACACCAAGTCCTTCTTACAGACGTCGATCAGTTAGGACGTCCAGGACCAGGACAAAGTGCAGAAACAGTGCAGGTCACACAAGACAGCAGGCCGACGTGAGACAAATGGTTTGTTGTTTTCAGAGACAACGAGCATCAGAAAGTCACAGGAAAGTGCTTGAAAATCGATTTAGTGTTCTTTCATGCTTTTGACAACTTCATGCTGTGAATTGTCCTTGTGGTAAGTCGGTGCCCGTCCGGTTCTCCGGGTCGGTCAGAACAAATACCAACCATTATTTGCAAATACCGTTTGACAAAAGTCTCCAGTCAGGGGAAAGAAAATTGTTCTTTTTTTTTGGGGGAACCCGTGAAATTTGTATTGACACTAGCTGGCAGTAGTGCACAACCCAAACCGCCCGGGATGGGACGTCGTTGGAAAAAGCTTCGCCACAAAAATGAAAAATCCACCATTTAAAAAAACACTGATAATGACGCCCTCCGTAACTTAGGTATGAAACTCTTGAAGAGTTAAAGCTGCTGCACTTGAGCGATTTGATGAATTCACTTTGTTTGATCCAACAAAGTGAAAACACCAGAGCAGAACATGAACCGTAAAACTGAACCTTCACAGCCTCACTTCCTGCTGAAGACCTCCTGAAGGAACATGGCACATGATCACATCAGATATACTCAGTCCTGTTTGGTTAACCAGTCCATGGAGATGATTGACAGTTGTCCTGCCCGTTCAGACGATTGACACTTTGGATGATTGACAGCTAACCCGTCCATTCAGGCGACTGAAGTCAGGGCAGCTTCCTGCTTGCTCTCTCGGGTCCGGTGAGCTCGCCCTCGCCGTGCCGAACGTTCTCCGCCGTCGAGTACCGCTCCAAGAACTCCATGAACTCGTCGTTGTCCGGGCCGACCGGGAAGTCCGACTGGATGAGATAGGCGGCCGCCTGGAGGTACGCCTCCTTCACCGCGGCAGGAACCGTCTTCAGGACGTGCTGCCGATGGCCAGCAGGGAACAGGGAGTCATCATCTAAAGAATGAAATATAAGACCAATTTAACGGTAGAAAAACACGTGAAAATGAAAAATCAAGACCTCTAAAACTGAATTTAAGACATAAAATGCTTCATTTAGCTGTATTCAAGACCAGAGTATATCATTTAAGACATTTGAAGACTTTTTCTGCACCCTGATAAATGCTTTTGAGGGACCTTTAGTTTCCACAATTAATACTGAAACATTTCATTTCATGTCCGCTGTGGTTGAAAATAGTCAAATAATTGTGTCATGATGCTGAGCTCGAGTTAAAGGGTCTGGGATCAGCTTTGTTTTGACTCCCCATGTGGCGGGATGATGAGGACACCAAAACCCCGTGAACCCAAACAAGCCAAACACACAACTCCTTCCACTCCGGTTCAGACCGAAGAAAACCTCAGAAAACTCGTTGAACGCCGTACGTACCTCGAGGTTGCCCCTCCTCCCGCCGTACGTACCTCGAGGTTGCCCCTCCTCCCGCCGTACGTACCTCGAGGTTGCCCCTCCTCCCGCCGTACGTACCCCGAGGTGCCCCCTCCTCCCGCCGTACGTACCCCGAGGTGCCCCCTCCTCCTCCCGCCGTACGTACCCCGAGGTTGCCCCTCCTCCTCCCGCCGTACGTACCCCGAGGCGCCCCCTCCTCCCGCCGTACATACCCCGAGGTGCCCCCTCCTCCTCCGCCTCCAGCTCGCCGCCGGTCCAGACGATGGGAAGCTGCCGGAAGCGCTCGTACATGACGTTGCACCACGTGATGAACACCCGGGTCACCACGCTCTCCGACACGCCGAAGCGTGCGGCGAGCTCCTTCCTGGGCAGGCCTCGCCGCAGGCGGATCAGGGTCAGGAACAGCTCGTCCGTCGGGCCGAGTTTCCGGTGCCTCCCCAGCTCGTTGCCGCCCGTCCTCTGCCTCCCCTAGAGGGCGGCACAGCGGAGGGAAACTATCAGGGCTCGTATCGCCAACTTTGAAAACGTCATTACATTACATTACATTACATCTCATTACATCTCATTACATTACATTACATTACATTACAGTCAGACGCTTTTATCCAAAGTGACTTACAATAAGTGCATCAACAAAGGTAGGTAAGAAAACTACTAGTCACCAGAAATCTTAAGTGCATTTCCTTCCTAAACAAGCAACTAAGAGCATAACTAGTGTTAATGTAAGAGTGCAATAAGTTAGCTACCTACTTATCTTAACAAATGAGACAAATAGAATCTAATAAAACAAGAGCTAAGACAAATAAGTGTATCCAAGTGTATCCAAGAGCCAGTAAACAAGAGCTCAGGCACATAAGTGACGACAAGTAGTCCTGGCTAGTCATGAAAACATGAGAGGAACAAAAGTCTTTCCATTCCATTAAACCTTTTAAGACCTTAAACTCCCCCCTCCTCCACCACCACCACCACCACCAAACAAGCCACTTCCTGTTTACCTTGAAGACAGAGCCCCAGTACTGCATCTGACTGCTGCCCTTGGGCCGCAGGAAGTGGTACAGGGTGAGGAAGGTGTTGTAGTCGGGGAGGCCGGTGTAGTACTGGATGTCCGCCGCGCTGCCCCGGAGCTTCTCCACGGAGAACGTCCTCGCCTTCTTCAGCTGCGTCTGAAACTCCCTGATCCGAGCAGCTGCCCTCTCCAAGTAAGCTTCGTCACTCTCCTCCTCCTCCTCCTCTCCTCCTCCTCCTCCTCCTCCTCTGTGTTCAGGAGCTGGGGTTTCTCCAAAGGAGGTTGAGAAGGAGGACAACGGAGAGAGTCACTTGAGGAAGAATCTCCTGGAAGCTTCTCCAACTTCTCTGAGGGCGATAGACTAGATGGACGAGTGGGAGACATGGTCAGGTGACTAGTGGGAGACGTGGTCGGGTGACTAGTGGGAGGCATGTTCAAATGACTAGTGGGAGACGTGGTTGAGTGACTAGTGGGAGGCGTGGTCGGGTGACTAGTGGGAGGCGTGGTCGAGTGACTAGTGGGAGACGTGGTCAGGTGACTAGTGTGAGGCGTGGTCGAGTGACTAGTGGGAGGCTGTGGTCAGGTGACTAGTGGGAGGCGTGATCAGGTGACTAGTGGGAGGCGTGGTCAGGTGACTAGTGGGATACATGGTCAGGTGACTAGTGGGATACATGGTCAGGTGACTAGTGGGAGACGGTGTAGCGGTGCAGCTGTCGGGCCTCTCCTGCTCAGTTCTGCAGCTCTCCCCATCCTCCTCTTCCTCGTCTTCGCTGGCTACAGTGTGGGAAATCTCCTCTTCCTCATCTTCATCCTTGATGACCACTTTGAGCCAGGCCCCGGCCTCCACCATGAGAGACTCGGTGACCTGGTGCATGAAACAAATGAGTTACAACTACAATAATAGTATCAACAGCATTATTATTATTATTAGTGGTAGTAGTAGTAGAAATATTGTTGTTGTTAGTAGAAGTAGTAGTAGTAGTAGTAGCAGTGGTAGTACCAGTAGTAGTAGTAGTGGTAGTAGTAATAGTTGTAGTAACAGTAGTAGTAATACTAGTAGTAGTAGTAGTAGTAGTAGTAACAGTAGTAGAAATAGTAGTAGTAGTAGTAGTAACAGTAGTAGTAGTAGTAGTAGTAGTAGTAGTAACAGTAGTAGTAATAGAGGTTGTCGTAGTAACAGTAGTAGTAATAGTAGTAGTAATAGTAGTAGGAACAATAATAGTAATAGTGGTAGTATTAGCTGTAGTAGTGATAGTAGCAGTGGTATTAGCAACAGTAATAGTACAGCAGTAGCACTACTACTAGTAGTAGTAGAAGAAGTGGTGATAACAATAGTAGTAGTAGTGACAGTAGCAGTATTTAGCACCAGTAACGTTGTTGTTACATGAAACTGAGAGCAGCTGGAGCAGAGCTGTGTGAAGCTAGCTGACACACTGTTGTCATGAGCCTGGGCTGAACAGACTAGCCACACAGAGCTAGCCACACAGAGCTAGCCACACAGAGCTAGCCACACAGAGCTAGCCACACAGAGCTAGCCACACAGAGCTAGCCTCAGCCACATCCTTACAATGTTTACTTGGACTCTGCTTTAGAAAGACTGTAAACAGATCACACCAGCTAACGTTAGCACTCTGTTACTCTGTGTGAAAACATGCAAGTGTAACTAAGTTAACTTCGTTGTATGGATACTTACAGACACATCTTGGCCGTTTGCCGCTCTGAGTTTTTCTATACGGGACGCATATGTATCTCGTCGTCTAGGAAACGTTTTTGCTACAGTGCAATATGTGTGATCCATGATAACAGCTGTCTATATTTCATCATGACCTCAGTGCTAGCAGCAGCTACTGCTAACCAGACGGAATAACAACATGAGTTCCGGTCAGACGTTTTAAAATAAAATCCTATTACTGAACATAATCTTTTAAGTAGCTATTTTACATCTGTATTTTCACTCCAATTTGACTCTAATGACTCCGTTAAGTAGTTTTATACAACTATACGACTTTACTTGTTCTCTCCACCAAAGTCGATTGTAGCTTTTTCAAAAGTGGTTCATTGTGTGCTTTTATTTTGAAGGCAAAATCGCCTAACGTCCGGTATCTCTTTCTAGCTTGATGCAGCTGTAAAACTCTGTCAGTACCAGTGTCAAACAAGCACATCCACTTACAATTTAGAAAAACCCAACTTATTGACAAACAACTTTATTTTTTTTATTTTTTTGGAGTAATACAAAGTACAAACGTGAAATGTGAAAATAATAACACTGTATTTAAAGAGGAATCTGACTAGCCACAATGTGTGTATGCATGTGTGTTTCATTACTGCCACCATTTGGACTATCTTATGCTTTACACCTTTATTATGGACCCACTATAAACAAATGTCCCCATTCTAAACCACATTCGCTGCTCCTTATTCCTTTGTACTTTAAGTCAAGAAGTCTGTCTAAAAACTACCTGCAGAGACTCCTTAACATCCTGGACCCCACCAGAAGGGGCCATAGAGCAGTGTTCAAGAGGGTCCGAAAATAAATTTGGGACTAAATTGAGTTTTTGAGTTTTTAATGCATCAACGTCACCGAGTCAAATTTCTTGTATGTGCGAATGTACTTGGCCAATAAATTTGATTCTGATTCTGATTCTATGTTGCTGAGCTTCTCCAAGTCTTGGGTTGAATACCCTATGATGTACATTTTGCTGGAATAAATGATAAATGAGATGTATGTTGTAAGAAAAAAAGAAATAAGAGAGAAGTCTTTGTATAAACAGACTGATTGTCTGTGGGATTGTTTTTATTAGATATAGGGGCCGTGGAGGCACGTTTTGTCCTGGGCCCTGGGATTCGTCAATGCAGCCTGGGGAAAAGCAGAAAAAGCATGCAGCAGGAGACCATGTGTGCGTCAGTAGTCTCCTTTGGCAGAGGAACAGACATACCCAGGAGGGGTTTTATCTCCCTCAATGTAAACAGAAGTGGCCTATGTCTGAGACGCTGGCATTTCCTGACCATCATAGAGGCACAGGAAAACTGACACACTGGCAGAGAGACGTATGGTATAAAACCAATATTGTGTAGCCGAGACACATCTGATGCATTAGCAAGAGTAAGTAGGAGTGTATGTACTAATTGAAGCCTTTATTAACCAGGCTGTCCCATTTGGATCTTGACAAAAAGTATTGTCAAAAGTGTTTATTTATATAGTTCATATCAATAGCTAAACTACAATATAGTCTTATGTGTCAGAGTGCCAAAACTTCTTTTGGGGTACACAATTCCTAGTTTTTCAACAAACTAAACATAGACCTAAACCGTTTAAAACTGTGACATCTGCAGTAATCGTCCCCTGACGACAGGAGGCAGTATTTCCATTATGACTTTCATTATTTTTGTCCTTCACACAGTGCCGTAGTTCCTCTTATCATTCAGGACCGGAAAAAAGGAGGTCCTTTCCCCCGCAGACTCCAACATGGTGAGCAGTATTTCCTCACGATTCCTCTCCGAAATCATCTTCAAACATCAGTTTATGTCGTTGTATTACAACACACTAACATGTTATAGACTATAACTCCATATCTTATGAGCCGATTAGTCGCTATATTGCAGACACAAGTTGCGGTTGTTGTTGTATATTGATGGTGTAAAAAAAATCTGCCCCCCACTTTGGTTATCATTCATGGTTAGTTAGCATCAGTGTGGCTAGCTACCGCATTTAACTAAGAAACCGAAAACCTGGCGAGCTTTTCCTGTGCCAGAATTAAGCAGTTTTGCAATTTTTAAGATTAGAGAAATAGACAAATTCACAAGCTTAAGTTTTGTATTCTGTACTGTTAGCTACATGTTAACTGCAAGCTAGGCCGCAGCCGGGCGGTGCTAATAACCCTTCCATAGACACGTTAGCATGCTAGCCGGGCTGACCGTCTAGTCTGTTTTCAGTGGCGTGTCCAGTATTATCCAAACCATGCATCAATTGTGTTTTTTTTCCTGCGTTAAAACACCCGTTGTCGGTCCTGTCGTTAACCCACCGTGTCCCGTTTTCTAGGCAAGAGGACCGAAGAAGCACCTCAAGCGCGTCGCTGCGCCCAAGCATTGGATGCTTGACAAGCTCACCGGAGTTTTCGTAAGTAACGTCAGCATTTCCACACACACTTGGTTCAAATGACACTCGACATAGTCTTGCCCCTGCTCAGCTAGTGAGTTGAACTCCCTGAGAAAGTGAAGTTGTTTAAAGGGGTCAAGAAATGAACTGGATGCATCTGCAGCAATGCCATCTCCCCTACTCTACTACATGTCTTGTAATGCCCTCAAACAAAATGAAGAAGCATTGGTAATGAATCAAAGTTGTGTCTGAAAATAAGACCCAGACGCATACCTGCATAAGCCTATTGTAAAGTTGCATGCACCAGAAGTCACTACATGTTCAATGCCTAAAATGTATTATTGCAGTAGCTTGGTCCTCATCTCCCGTTTCAACATCTGTTTCAACATCCCTCCATCCCAGGCTCCTCGCCCCTCCACCGGTCCCCACAAGCTGAGGGAGTGCCTGCCCCTCATCATCTTCCTGAGGAACCGCCTCAAGTATGCCCTGACAGGGGACGAGGTCAAGAAGATCTGCATGCAGAGGTTCATTAAGATTGACGGCAAGGTCCGCACCGACGTCACCTACCCCACCGGATTCATGGGTGAGTTGGACTGAAGGGGTGAGGGGGGGGGGAGGTGGTCGCTTTGACACGGTGAAGATCCTTTTTCTCACCTCATGTGGTGACTGATCAACATCGACCGGCATTTCTCTGGTGGTAGAAAACAAACAAACCTCCAGTTGTTGTTTTGAGTTTCTGGTGATGTTAAGACAGTGAGATTTACTGAAGATGAGTGATGTACCTCAACATCCACGACTGAGTCTGAATTGGGTGGTTGTGTGGTTGGACACGGATCGTAACACAAACTGAGTATCGACAAGGACTTGGGCCTAATGCAGTTCTGATCCCAGTTCATAATGATCAGGAAGAAGTTATTGTTGATTACAATTTAAAGACATTGGCTTGAGTTTCTCCAGCTTACTGTGGTTTAGGTCATTGACGAGCATGGGACTGACTGGTATTATGAGGCGGTCTAAATAAGCTGTAAATCACTGATGGCTGATGTGGCTTCATTTAATGTACCTTGTGGCTGTCTGACCATGACTCTTAACACACACCAGGAGGGAGAAGGAGCAGTGATGACTGTCTGGTTTTGATCAGCAATGAGCTGAAACTACATCTATTCCTCTAAGAAGTCCTGAGCTCCAGACACAACATTTAGTATTTTTATCGGTTGTCCCTCGGGGTGCAAAGCCGCTGTCTGCTACAGTCTCGTTCATGTAAGCGGTGTGGTGGATTGTATACGTTCAGTTTTGTTGCTGACGTGACATTGGCCTGTGGAAGGCTTAAGGGTCGGGGGCGGGGGGGGGGGTGTGCTGACTACCGTTACCGTACTAACGTTCTTTTCTAGTCCCTTTAACAGATTGGGCTGAATAAGTTCTGACTTGTAGGTTAGTGGTGTAAGATAAAGATGGCTCAGCTTTGAGTTCAGCCACTTTGTGATTGTTGGTGATGAAAAACCAATATTCAACCTCTGCCAAGTTAATTCTAAGGTGCATGGGTTGGAACGAACTGCAGCCAGCGACTACTGGCTCAGTGTATGTACTAATATATCAGTTTGGTTCAAAGGGACACTTTTGGAAAATGGGATGGAGCCATTTGGAGGAGTCCTAGTAACGCTATTTATTTGGATGTATTGACCCAATATTACAGATCAGAACTGTGTTGGAAACCGACAACTAACAACCCCCTGTGTATAGTTGACTTGGTCATCAACATTGGGGTGAATGGAGAGTCTGACCTCTTCAAATCAGTATATTGTTTCCCTTTGCAATGATAAATGTTAAGGAGTTTTTGTTTCGTTGAAAGATGATCGAAAACCTGATAAATTGTGATACGCCAACAAGAACATGGATTTTCTGTTGAACCGATGTCTTCTCGGTGTAAAGGCTCCTGGCTACGGACGCACCGATCGGGTACATCAAGTGTCTCAATGCACTTAATACATTTTGAACCACAGCAACAAAGCAGATATACAACAGGACAGAATAGACACTTTGGGGCTTCAACACAGCAGGAAGTAGTATCTGTTTTTAGACACGCCTCCAGACCTCTCACCCAGTCAGGTCCGTCTCCACCTCTACGCCGGCCAACAGCCTCATATGGAGGTGTGGCGTTTTAATTTCCAACGCCAGGGGAAGCCTTCACAGTAGGACGACCGGTGCCTATTTATATACATACACACTAAATACTCCTCCTCTTTCTCAGGGACAGTAGCAGATGAAGAGTTGGATTCCAAAATAAGAGCCTCCATTGAAATAAATCTCTGCTTCCTGGTATCGGCGTGAAGCACGTTGCGAGTTACTGTCGAGGTTTTGTGGTGTTGAGACATTTTTCCTTATAGAGAAAGTTCAGGTTTTGAGACAAATCGCCTGTTTTTGGAAGGTTGAGTGGATTTCAGGTGGGTAAATGTGTCAAAAAGGGGATGAAACCTGTCGGCGTCTTGTGCTGGAATTGAAATATTGCTGTTTCTGATGGGAGGTTTGGGTGCTGCTTGGTTCAGGCTGCAGTGTAGATGCCTTTTAAAAAAATGTGGAGACGATCCTCCAACCAGAAGGTCACAAGTTCCCGGCTGGCGCTGCACTGGAAAAATATTTCTTTTCCTGCAAAGGCATGATGCTGACTGGAGCAGGAAACCCAAGGGTGCAGTCACATCTACAGTTGGTTTTCTTTGGTCCGAACCACAGTGGGAAAGTTGCATTGTTGTGTTTGGTTAGTCCACGTTCACACGACCCAATTACAAGTGAACCAGGGCTGATAAACAAGTCACATGGGCTCAAGTAGCTCGTAGAAGCTGTAGTCAGAGTTTACAGTATCTGCTGTAGTTTTTATCTACTGGAGGCTGCAGAGGAAAGCAGAAGGGATAAACGATAAGGAGCCTCTTCCTGTTTGTCTGTCCAGATGTGATCAGCATTGAGAAGACCGGCGAGCACTTCCGTCTGATCTACGATGTGAAGGGACGTTTCACCGTCCACCGCATCACCGCTGAGGAGGCCAAGGTAAGACGTTGAGCTTATTTGGGTTTTCCTACCTGTTGTGTCATGATCACAGCCCCGACGACCTGACCTGACCTCTGGTAATACTGCTGTCAGAGCGCCATCCTAAACTGAGATGAGAACTTGCCTACTGCTAGAGGAGACCATAGGAGAGGAGCAATGATGACGTTCTGGTTTTGATGAGCCGTGAAAATACACAACCAACTCCTCTAAGAAGTTCTGAGCTCCTTGGCTAGAGATGTTTCATAGATCACCTGAAGCTAGTCCAGACGTTGAGTTCAGGTTAATAACACATTGATGCTGTTTTTAGGGTACAAGTCGCAAAAATGTCCTGTGAGGTAAAGGACACAAACTACAATAATCTCAAGAGAAACAAATACAACACTACTAGATGCTCCTTGTCAAACTTGATCTAACTAGTAGTAGAAATCTGCTGATCTGTAATGTACTGTGACTTGATTTCCATTTCCAGTGAGGATTTTAAGTTGTGTAGTCTCTAGGTCACATTTTTACACCCTCCTCCTCCTCCTCCTCCAGTACAAGCTGTGCAAGGTGAAGAAGCTCCTCGTCGGCACCAAGGGGGTGCCCCACCTGGTGACCCACGACGCCCGCACCATCCGCTACCCCGACCCGCTCATCAAGGTCAACGACACGGTCCGCATCGACCTGGACACCGGCAAGATCACAGAGTTCATCAAGTTTGATACTGGTAGGCGTTTGATCGTGTCCAGGTCCTTGAAAATAACTAATCTAAGGAGCGCTTTGATTCCTGATGCACATGACTGCAGTGTTTACTTGCATGTGGAAAAGACTAGCGTTACCGTGTCGTGACCCGATGTCCCGCCTCCCTCCTCCAGGTAACCTGTGCATGGTGACCGGCGGTGCTAACTTGGGGCGTATCGGCGTGATCACCAACAGGGAGCGCCACCCCGGCTCCTTCGACGTCGTGCACGTCAAGGACAGCACCGGCAACAACTTCGCCACCAGGCTCTCCAACATCTTCGTCATTGGCAAGGTGAGGACCCGCCGGGACGTGACTGAAACCGGTTATTCTTTTTTGCAATTCAGTGGTGAAAGATTGTTGTTTTGAAATTTCCTACGGCGAAACAATTAGGTGAGGAGCAATGATGACATTCTGGTTTTGATGAGCCGTGAAAATACACAACCAACTCCTCTAAGAAGTTCTGAGCTCCTTGGTTAGAGATGTTTCATAGATCACCTGAAGCTAGTCCAGATGTTTTTCTCCTTTTTTAAACGTACATTTCATCAGTCCTGCAACGTGAAACTCTTCTGCAGGTTAGTTGATGCTGTTTTTAGGGCACAAGTCTCAAAACAAAAAAGCCCCTCAGCCTCTAGGAAGCGACGGCAGATGGTCTGAACAGCTCTCCGTTGTCTTCTTCATCTGGTTGCATTACATTAGTGTCGTGGAGGAGCCGACCCGTGGACCGAGTCGTACACTCCTCTACTTCGTGGCATTTAGCTGTCGGCGTCGTCGGCGTCTCGGTACCGCGTGGCATTTACGCCACTGCTTCAGCTCAGCACTTTTCCTCCACCTCTGACGGCTCGGTGCCGAAGTCTTTGCTGGTCAAATAAATGTCAGCGCAATTAAATGCTGAGCTTCTTTATATTTCTGCTGCACGTTGACATGCGTTGCCTTTTTTTGGGGCCACGTGAAGGTTGTGTTTTCGTGTCTGAACTAAAGCTTCTGCTGCCTCCTTGTGCATCCCTGGTTGGGTGCAAACCGAACAGCTAAAAGGTCAAAACCTGCTTGATTTGAAGTGAATTATCAGCAGCTGAACACGGACCACCGCTACTGCTTTAACCTTTTTGTGTTACATCACTTACTTGAGCTCATAACACGAGGTGATGACTCAGTTGTGGTTCTTGGGAGGTTTCAGGGAGTCATGTTTTGTGTCTTCATAATGCCTACACAGGTTTCAGAAGTCTGGACAACTTAGAAATTGCTAAATAAAAAGTACACACTTGACTACACTTCATTTAATACTGTAGTAGTAGTTGTGGACCCCATCAGCCTACATCATATCATAAACAGGCTAAAACTTTCAAATCCTGCCCAAAAATAAAGCGGGTTTTTAAACGCCAGCTGCTCCTGACACAGGTGAACTCGACTACCTCTTCATCATCCTCCTCTAATCTCTCCTCCTCTCTCCCTCCAAACCCCACCCGCCTACCCGTTTCCAGGGCAACAAGCCGTGGGTGTCCCTGCCCAGAGGAAAGGGAATCCGCCTGACCATCGCCGAGGAGAGAGACAAGAGGCTCGCCGCCAAGCAGGGCAGCAGCTAAGCCGGCCACGCAGAGACAAACCCTGGGTTTCAAATAAACTGTT
This sequence comes from Hoplostethus mediterraneus, assembly GCA_034670385.1. Classification (NCBI taxonomy): domain Eukaryota; kingdom Metazoa; phylum Chordata; class Actinopteri; order Trachichthyiformes; family Trachichthyidae; genus Hoplostethus; species Hoplostethus mediterraneus. Next base: position 453,837 of record JAXDDW010000210.1, on the reverse strand, counting down.
CTTTACAATAACGCTCGTCTGTTTGGTTTGTTGAGGTTGAGGTGCAGACGTCTTAATGTGAAGGAAACGAGGGATGAGGGGAAGAATACATGACTGTTCAGATGTAGTTTTGAATCCTGCCTCCACATAAGACACACCTAATGTTGACTAGTGGCTCTTTGTCACTATTGCAAACATATTAGAGGTGATATGTGTAGCGTTTCATTAGCACAGGAATTACTGTAAACAAACAAGACCGCTGCTGGATTGCTTTACGGCAGTGGTCCTCAATCCAGTCCTCTAGGACCCCCTGTCCCGCAGGTTTTAGCTCCAGCTCTTCTGAGACACACCTGGACCAGTTAGAGCAGGGATGTCAAACCGTGTGGAGGGCCGAGGGTCTGCAGGTTTTCACTCCTGAACAACACCAGGTGATTTCCCTGGTTAGTCCCTCCTCTCTGGTTGAAGGTGGTAATCAGTGAAATCACCTGCTAGTCTTTGGTTGGAGTGAAAACCTGCAGACTCTCGGCCCTCCTTGGCACATGATTGGACACCCCTGCTCTAATTGGTTGAGGACTGGATTGAGAACCGCTGCTTTACGTCACCAAACAGGAAGAGGGCGCTGTTCTTCCAGCGCTAATGAAGAAGAGTTTCTGGTGACGGCAGATGGAGGAAGGAGAGAAAGGAGAAGGTGGAGAAATGTCATGTGTATCTATTTATGGGAAATCTTAATTCTGCTAAGCTAGCACAACCGTCTCGATCATGTTTACAGTAATTCTATCAATTGATCATATACTGACTAGAAATGTTGCATGACTGAAACCTTCAAATCCAGACTAGAAACTAAAGTGAAAGTACTGAGATGGGGAACATGTGGGCAGCGTGGGTTACTGTCTGGAGAAGTGACACCACCTCCTCCACTCAGACCTCCAGATGTTTAAGGCTTGATGGGAAATATCAAGACTGACAGAATGAGTTGCCACTCTCCTCCAAGCCCCGCCTTCCAGGAAGTGAAACCCAAACATCCTACTGTCATGTAGTCAGTTCCTAGATACTCAACTCCTCTGGCTGTATAGTTTCTACCTGTTACTGATGATCACGTCTTCCTGCAGGTCTAGAAAAACCCTTATAGGATCTAAACGTCAGTGTACCAGCGTGTACAAATACTCTGGTACACTGTACAGATAAGACATACTTATGTACTAACACGTTTTACTTACTGATATACTTCTAAAGGAGACCTGTTCTCTGAAGTCATGCTTCCTACAGGAGCGAGGTGAAGTCATGACCAGTAGAATCTGAGGCTGATTCTGATTGGACGGTTTTAAAGTGAGACTCTTAACTTCCTGGTTGTCCACCCTGCCTCCCTCCCTCCCTCCTAACCTCTACTCCTCTATCCCAGCATCCACCGCCTCCTCACCCCTCCCTCCCTCCATCCTCCCATCCTCCGTCCTTACCTTCCTCTCCTCTTCTCCATCTAATAATACCTCTCCTCTGTTTTCTCTCCCTCCTCCTTTCCCTCCATCCCTCCTCCTTGTTCTGGTCTTTTTTATTTTCTGTTTTTGAGGAGGAGGTAGAGAATACTTTCTCACAACCAATCAGATTGCTCTCTTCCCCTCCTTTGGTCTTTTCATCCCTTCCTCCATTCTCTGTTTCACCAGTCCCCCCCTCCTCCTCCTCCTCCTCCTCTTTCTAGCTCTACCTCCATCCTTCCTCCCTCCATCCCTCTCTGTGTTCTGACTTCAGTACCAGTCCATATGGTGGCTGCTGGGATCCAGCCTGCTCTGCACTGCAGAAACCTGGCCTGCACACACCACCTCGATGTGTGTGTGTGTGTGTGTGTGTGTGTGTGTGTGTGCGAGAGAGAGAGAGAGAGAGAGACACACAGCTTCATCCTCCATTGGCCTTCACTCACCAGCAAAAGTGTGTGTGTGTGTGTGTGTGTGTGTGAGTGAGAGAGAGAGAGAGAGAGAGTGAGATGAATCCACGCTGCACTACGTCTCCCCAGTGACTTGGCCTTCCAACCACACCTCTCCAACACACACCGCAGGAGTGTGTGTGTGTGTGTGTGTGTTAGCGGGGGTATGGGCAGCTCACAACCATGACGGTCTGCTCTGCGCTGTACAGTATACATACAGTACAGTATACTGTATGTATACTGTACTGTATACATCCTCACAGTAGTAGACAGTGAAGATCTGAAGTCAATCCATTTCTTATAAAAGACGTTATATGAAGTTCATCAGTTGAAATGTGTAAAATATGGTGGATCCAGTCTGGAGAGGTTTTGTTGTTTCACACAACCTCCAGTTACAACCATCAGAACTGATTCAGCTGATCTCAGGTCTGTGTGAGTTGATTTAAAGGAGCAAATCCACCTTACAGCTTTAGCACTGTAAAAAACGGATGATTGATGATGTACCTTCTGACTCCATTTTGTAGATGACATCACGTTGAGATATCTCCAGTCTGATATCAGGAAACGTTTCATGGATCTAAACCATCAACGCTAACCGTCAGGTTTTGGTGTCAGCCAATCAGAATCAAGGAGCAAGGGCTTCTTTCTAGACCGACGATCAACAATCATACAGGAGAAATCCATCAGAGGAGAGAGAGAGACCGACAGGAGATAGACCAGAATGCAATGCAGCAGCCAGGATAGACCAGAATGCAATGAAGTAGCCAAGATAGCCCAGAATGCAATATAGTAGCCGAGATAGACCAGAATGCAATGCAAGACACGCTGTTTTGAGTACGGCTCGTTATGGCTCTCCACCCACACGTAAACCCACAGCTGAATACAACACGTGCAGGCAAGTTCTCTGGAGGTTGTTGAAAGGCATTCTGGGAAATGTAGGAAATCACTACCTGAAGTAGAAGTGGAGGAGTTCAGCTGAATACTGCATAACAAAAAAACCTCCTGGATCACAGACTGATGATATCTAACCGTGGAAGACGATCCGAGGGTGGAACAAAAATAAAGAATTATATAACATATATAGAATTTGAATCAATTGAATGTTGCCATGGCGATCAGGCCTTGACCCGACTGACCTGCCTGCTGCACTGTACATCCTTTTGTATGGTAACATAATGAAATGAAAGCGGACGATTTAAACACTTTCAGAGTTTGTGGTTTAGTAACAAATCAAATATGGCAGCGCTGTCCCCATTTTCATATGCCTGGGACCAGTTCAGTAAACAAATACACGTGCACGCTCACACACACACACACACACACACACCGTCTTTGAACGTTTGAAATATGAGACTTGCCAGACGCATGCTTTGCTCCGGTCCTGCTCTGCATCCCCTTGTGAGCAGAACAACAATGGCATTTGATTCAAACACACACACACACACACACACACACACACACACTGAGGGGCTTTGAAGTGCATTTGGCTGGATGGTGAGCAAAGCAAAAGAAATAAATGAGCTGCAGAGGAAATAGAGAAAAAAAAACACCCACACAAAGAAAAGAAAACTAATATGTTGAATTATCCTGCAGAGAAGTAAACAGGGAGCAGCGAGAGAGACGGTAAAAATAGAGAAAATAGAAATAGAGACGGAAGCAACTAAACGAACATGACAAAACTCTCTCTCTCTCTCTCCACACCGCTGACTGCTCTGGAAACTGTAAATGAAGGTGTAAAGGTCACAGGTATGATCCCTGGCCCCGTCCACCACCAGCCACGACCCCTGACCCCCCGAGACAGGCGGGCAAACCGACGTGCGTTCGAACGCTCCGATCGGAATCTCGGAATCAGAATCTGTCAGCGTTGCCGTGACAACAAGTACATCCCCGCATCATTCAGACACTGAGACACGATAGTGGCGCCGGAGGAGACTGAGCCTCAGGTCAGTTGGGAACGAGCGGGAGAAGAGGAGGAGGACACTCGAGCGCTCACCTGCTCACGCACTGCACTCTGGGTAAGAGCGCCGGGCCCGCACGCCTGGCATGTAAACCGGTGTTTTTGGACAGCGGATGTGAGACAAACTGAAGGGCGGGAAAGAAAAAGGGGTGAGAAAGTTCACTCTTACAAGTCGGGGCGAGAAGGAGGAGAAAAAGTGTAAGAAAAATAAAGTCAGACAAAAAAAAAATAAGTGGGGGGGTAATAGAGGTAAAGTTGGAGAGTGTTTCCTATGTGAGTGGCTTGCACTAGAGTACAGAAGTGGGCTGGGCCCCTGAAACAATGAACTCAGTCATCTGAGGAGGAGGAGGAGGAGGAGGAGGAGGAGGAGAGAGAGAGAGAGTGACTGGGTGAAGACAGCTGTTTCCAATCAATGGCCTCCATGTGATTGACTGTCTGACTGATTAGCCGATTGGCTCGCTGACAGCCCGGTCGTGAGGACGCTGCTGATTGGCCCGGCTTGGTTGGTTAGTTGAGTGGCTGACTAGCTGGTTGACTGACCGGTCGGTCGACTTGATGACTCACCGGCTGACTGACGAGGTCGTAGCGCTGATAGGATGACACCATGGCGACCAAATGGATGATGTCATGCCGCCGCTCCCTTCTCTCTCTCTCTCTCTCTCTCTCTCTGTCTCGCTCTATCTATTCCTCACACATAGACAATTTATATCCACATTCTTCCTATGTCACACGTGCACATGCTCTCGTGCACGTGCACACACACACACACACACTCGCCCCCTCCCTCTCCTCCTGTCCCTCATAAGTTTCTTGTGTTGATGTTTTCAATTGTGTCAATAAAAGGCAGTTTATGTTGAAACTCTCTCTCCCTCTCTCTCTCCCCCCCCCCCCCCCTCCTCCCCCACCTCCCCCCCCTCCTCCTCCTCCCCGCAAGACAGAGACAGACTGCACGAACAAAAACATTTAGGTAGGCCAAGTTCACGTCTGGGAGGGGTTGCTAACGGGGGCCCGGGGGGCTGCGAGGACCAGATGTGCTTTTTTGGGGGAGGAGGGGTACGTTCACAGCCCTCGACCGGGGAGTTTTCAGAGCGCTGCGGAGCTGCGGAGAGACTCCTGGAAAGTGTTGGAAAGAAGTAAAATTCAACTCGAGCTGCACAGGATGATGAGATCTGTGTCGTCGGGTTTTACCGCAAATCAGCAGAACCGCCGAGTAGAGAGACACCTGCCCTCGGTTTACAACACGATCACATAAGGCAGCGTTTTCCCCCCAAAGTGGATAAATAGTGACTTGAAAATGAATTGATTTCCTTTGCAACCCAGAATGCAACAGTAGAATCAACATTACAAGCAACCGATAGTAAGGAGGTCAAAGGTCAGCTGACAAAATCCCTTTGTAATGCATTTATTTATGCGTTGTGGTTCCTCTGGCCAATCGGTGTCATTTTAAAAAACATGGCGGACCACAGCGGTGAGATGCATCATCATCATCTCTCCGAGTTTCGTCAAATTCCGATCGGCGGTGTCGGAGAAATCGTGTCGTGACGGACGAACAAAACGACCAATCACCAGTCCTCCGCCAAAACCCCGCCTTTGACCGCGAGGGACAAAAAGCAACTTTCACATTGTCATCTCCCATCAGAGGAGGAAGTGGACAAGTAATAGGGTTTGCAGCAGAGGACATGAGGAACTGGTTGTTGTGAAGCAAGAGGAGAAGAAAAAAAGTCCAGGAGGTTGAAGTCAGCGCCCCGTGTTGTCCCCTCCAAGCCTCCACCCTTTTCCTAGAAGGGTCGGGTGGGGGTGGGCGGGGGGGGGGGGTCGCTTATCGGACTCTGCTTTGATTTCTTAAAGGGACACGCTGACAGTTTTAGTTTCGGTCTTGTATTTGTTCTTCGCTGTGCACTTGTCACCTTGTGGGAGGGAAAGAATTCCTGTCTGAAATGTTGGTTAACCGAAACGTCTTGGCTCGTGCCGGGAGAGCAGCCGGTCCCACAATCTGAAATATCACATCCATTTCTGGTTGAAGGTTTATTTACGTAGCCCTGAATCACGTTACGAAACAAAAACTGAGAACAATAACCGAAAAGAAAATGGACACGCCCCCCGACCTTTGACCCTCAGGGAGAACAGGGGAAAACGCCCACCTAAAGCACTGCCAACCACAAACTATAGGTCAGTGAAGTCATGTGACCTGGTGACTGACGATGTTATGTAACACGCGGAAGTCAAAACCTCATGTCCGGCGCTCGTTAGCATCGAGGCTAGCACTTTACAATGGAGACATGAATTAGCAGCCAGCTAGAAGTAGCACTTTGCTCCGTCCCACTTCCACGTCAGGAATGTGCGAGTAAATCATAAATAATAATAATAATAAAACATTATGTTTTTGTAGCGCTGATAGGACAAACTCCTGTTGTTCAGGTAGGACCAAATCTTAACGTTAAAAGTGGAACAGTTTGACGTGTTGCCAAGGAAACAGTTGAGCAGGACGACGACTACTTCCTGATGCGGGTGCCAACGCCAGACAGTACAGTATCTAGTATCACACCCAGTGGTAACTAACAGTTACAACAAGTTAGCTAGCAACAACATTAGCTAATCTCAACAACAACTACAACTGCTTGAATTTACTAGGGAAGCTAGCTAGCTTACTAGCTAGTTAGCTACTAGCTTAAAGTCACTACGCTACACTACTACGTTAAAGTCATATATTTGGCTAGCTACTGCAATCTAGCCTACCTAGGCTAAATTGCAGTAGCTAGCCAAATATATGACCTTAACGTAAGAATGAATTTGTGATATTCTTGTTTGTTTTTAGTGTGAAATCTGAAATAATGTTTCCAACGTTTGTTTTTTTATATAAATTTGGTTTTAGATGTTTATTTTTTGTTTTCTCATTAGTGTTTTACATCATTGCTCTTTATAGTAACGTGTTTGATATTAGAAACTGTTCATGTCATTGTTTTTGAAAGCATCTTCGCTCTACGGATCGTTCACATGTGCTTTTGACTTTTGCACAGTACTATATGCCTGATGTGGAGAGAGAGAGAGAGAGAGAGAGAGAGAGAGAGAGAGAGAGAGAGAGAGCTCCATGCTGCTCTGGTCCATTTCATCTCTGACTCAGGAATGGAATTTCTGTCCTCCGATTCTTCTTCTTCTTCTCTTCATTTCCAAACCCAGCTGTGAAAACTGGCCTTGTTATTCCACCACACAGCCTATACTGACATGTTTTATAAGGCTATGTGATGTTAGTGTCTCTCGCCCTCTCTCTCTCTCTCTCTCTCTCTCACACACACACACACACACACACACACACACACAAACACACCCCTTCTCACTTTCTCTAACTCTTTCTTACACTGACTCTCTCACTTACTCCCCCCTCTCCATCCCCTTTCTTCCTCCCTCTTCTCCTTCGTTTCCCCCCTCTTCCTCTCCCCTCTTCCTCCTCCTCTCCTCCTCCTCTTCCTCCTGTCCTCCTCCTCTTCTACTCCTCCCTCTCCTCTTCCTCTGCTCCTCCAGCCAGGTTTCCTTCTCTCTGGGAAACACCAGACTGTTGCGCTCTGTCCCGCTGCGTCAAGTCGCACAGAATAAGATCGGAAGTTAGGTGAATTTACCTTCAAAATAAAAGCACAGAATACGCAGGCCGGTGGCATCGGGGTGTACATAGCAACAAAACAGTATTATCAGAATGATTACACTACATATGAAGTGAATCTCCAGCCGTAAAATAGATACAAGAAATATCAAAGCTAAAAATTATGAATGGATGTATTAAACATAATAAAAATACAAGAAAACTTAAACGAATGTCTCAATGAAAGAAAAACACAATTCAACCCATTACAGAGGCAAATTATTTTTCTGTACTTGTGCCACAGCGATGGGTTGAAATTAAATTTTTCTTGCATTCCTATATTCATACGGCATTTTGCATATGCTTATGTGGCTGTGAATGTATTCTGGACAGCATATTCAATCACTACAGACTCACTACAGACATCCTTCATTTTCACTGGCAGTTTGGATTAGTCAAGAAACAAAATTTTGGCTTTTGGGGGGGCTTTTATTTCGAAAGCTGAAACCGGACGTGGTGTGTTTTCTCCTGGTCGGCTTGACGCTTGTCTCCGCGGCCAGCTGAGACTCTCCTCTCCACCAAAAAAACCCTCGCAGTCAAAAACAATGAGGACGCACGACGCGCAACCCGCTCCAAGCCTCTCCGCCCGCACCGGAGTTCCCCCTTCCCGCGGATCCGTAGCATGCGTCTCTGCGCGAGCAACAGGGAGAAGGACCACGCGGATATAACTTGACTATCTCTTGACTTTTTATTTTTTATTTTTTATTTTTTTTAAATTTTTTTATATTTTGCGCGTGGTGAACAAACCATGCCCTTCTGCAAACGGACGGTACTCCCGAGAGATGTGTGCAAACCCGACGCCCGGAGGCTGCGGGGGGAGCGCCGGGGGGCGGGTTTCGGGGACCTGGCGGACGTGTGCGGCTTCACCCTGTGCTCGGCGCTCCGGCAGCTCTCGGATCTGTCCCGGCAGTCGGTCAGCATCCTGGAGGAGCTGGAGGGGGAGCTGGTGTCCATCTGCCGCCGCTCCGGCGCGCTGGAGGGCAAAGTGGTCAGCCTGCAGCGGCACGTCGCGGAGCTGGTCAGCAAGCCGCCGCCGAGAAGTAAGGCGACTTTTTTTTCCCCTCCACCACCTTTTTTCTTAATCCGCAGGGGCAGAGTTGAGACACCCAGGTGAGCTCGCGTGGCTCCTCCTGGCGCGGTGCGTGCGCGATAGTAAGTCGTGTCTAACTGGTTTAAGTTACATAACAGACTTGACTGAATGCGTCCCAGCTGGAGGTTCTGGTGTCACCCCCACCTCTCACCCCCACCTCACCCCCACATCACCCCCATCATTGCATTTGACCCTCCCGTTGTGCGCGCCGGTCCAGCTCCAGGGTGGGAGTGAGCTGGGAGGGTTATTGTTGTCAGCTGGTAGAGGGAGAGAGGGTGTGGAGGGAGGGAGGAATGTGAACTCGGTGTAAACCATGTTGACTGTCTCTTACCTGTCACCCTGCAGCTTGAGTCGCTTTCTAGGTCACACACACACACACACACACACACACACACACACACACACACACGCCTGCAGAGTGCTTTCAAGTTGTCTTACTTACATTTTAGGTTTTTTTAGGGTGTTTGAGGTTTGGAGGGAGTAAGGGAGGGCTTCAGCGTCTCGCTCACTTTGAACAGACACTCGCCCGGTTGGGGCTCGAACCTGTGGCCTTCTAGTTACGGGTTAGTTACAAACCTGCTCGTTTCAAAGACGTCTCCTCGGCAGGAATAACAATGCTTTTCCGTGGCTCGTGTCCAAAGGCAACAGACGAAAGGCATCACGCCCCGCCACACCTCCCGAAAGCACTTTGAAATGTGGTGGCGTGAGGGCGGGGCCAATCAGCGGCGCCCTTTGGTTTTTGATTGGTACAAATCACCTGTCACTCCGGCTTTGCCTTGTAAGCCTTTGTGATTTACCAGCGCGGCTTGTTCCTATTGTCCGCGAGGTCAGCGGAGGGCAGGCCTCACAATGGTGATCAATAACCGCAGATAGGCCTGTGATACAATACAGATCAATACAGTATCAATACAGTACAGGAGAGAGAGAGAGAGAGAGAGAGAGAGAGAGAGAGAGAGAGAGGCGGTGTAGTGAGGATGATGAGTGATGAAGGGTCAGTTCTTATTGATTGTTGGGTTGAGCTGCTGCTGCCTACATGCCAGCCACGTTGCAGGCCCACACACACACACACACACACACACACACACACACACACACACACACACACACACACACACACACACACGTGGGTGCGTTCCTCTTGGTGAAGTAAACTAAAGGCGAGCTGTGTTTTGGTTTCTCTCTCTTCCTCTCTCTGACACGCTCTACCTCTTCCTCCCTCGTTCCCTCTCTCACTATCTTCTCATCTCCTTCTCCTCCTCTTTCATGATCCCCCTCTCTCTCTCTTTCTCCCTCTTTTTTACTCTTTCTCTCCCTCTCTCTCTCTCCATCTCACTTTCTCTCTCTGTTTTTTACTATTTCTTTTTCTCTCTCTTTTGCTTTCTCCCTCTTTCTCTCTCTCTCTCTCTCTCTCTCTCTCTCTCTCTCCCTCTCTCTCTCTCTCTCTCTCTCTCCCTGTTTCCCTCCTTCTCTCTCTCTCTCTCTCCACCTCTACATCTGGTCTGTGTTTAGCCAGAATCAGCACAGCTCTTATCAGGACCGTACGTCGTCTCTCTCTCTCTCTCTCTCTCTCTCTCTCTCTCTCTCTCTCTCTCTCTCCCCCCCTCACACACACAAACACACACACACACACACACACACACACACACACACACACACACACACCGCTGACAGCCTCGTAAACCCGTGTTCACAGTCAGCATGCCTTATTCATTTCCTCATTCTCGGCTGTAGTGAAACAAAGAGAAACTACGTTGTGATAAAGTCTGGCGGCCGGGAGGCGTACAGTGATGGCGTGGTAAAAAATGTCCCATGATGCATCTGTCCTGCAGCTCTTCCAGATTGCCAGGTGCAGGAAACGTACTGACTGAAATGCATTAATGCTGTAATAACACTCATGTTGCTCCAGTGACCAGTCGTCATTCCTTGGCTGGAAAAGCAGCAGGAAATGAAACGAAGAAGAAGAAGAAGAAGAAGAAGAAGAAGAAGAAGGAGAAGAAGGAGAAGAAGGAGGAGAAGAAAAAGGAGAAGAAGAAGAAGAATTATTTCTCTCCTGGAATGTTTTCAAACATGTTTTTATGTTGACGTTGCGATGTGACGGACTATCTAGTTAACCTGCAAGCGCCGCGACACCGGAGTGACCCGTCACAGTAACCATAGCAACGGCAACAAGTGCTACGGGGTCAGCTAGCCAACAAGCTAGCTCCCCGTTTGTATATGTATTGTACATAAACTGATAAATCACACGAAGAGACATTGGCCTCCACGTACTCCCGCCGGACGTAGCCGACGTGTTCGGGAGCGACCCGTCGCGGTAACCATAGCAACGCAGTGGCTAGCCAACAGAGACTCGTTTCATCAACGCGTCGATGCTCGTTGGCTGTCCTCTGGGACGCGGCGGAGAACAACGCCACGGTAACGGATTCACCGGCAGCTGAACGTACCTCAACACCGTCACCGCCGAGTTTTCTGACTCTTGTTGCCCGTCGTGGTTTCCCCTCCGACGAGACTCGGCCAGACGAGGCCGCGTTCGAAACACACGTTCCAGGCCCGGATGAGGGAATGTTTTCCACCCGGTTTGTTCAGGAGTCAGTTCTCCCGAGTCGTTTCCAGGACCGTGACGCGGTGAAACAGCGGAGAGACCTGACCCTGGATCAGAGCTGGTTCCCTCCCCGCTCCTCGCCCGCCGCCGAAGCCGAGAGGGAAACTTGCAGCTGATACTTAGGAAGAGGATGTCACTGTGTGTGTGTGTGTGTGTGTGTGTGTGTGTGTGTGTGTGTGTGTGTGTGTGTCCTTTCCACTGGAAGTTGTCAATCAGGAGAGCCTGAACTTCAGGAGTTTGTCCTCTGTCTCTCTCCCTCCCCTCTCTCTCTCTCTCTCTCTCTCTCTCTCTCTCTCTCTCACACACACACACACACACACACACACACACACACACACACACACACACACACACACACACACACACACTTGCTTCCTGCCGTTTTGGTCTCGCCCTCAACTTTCTGTAGGCTGCTGTTGAGTTAAGCATGTGAACGGGAACCAAACTCTTCTGCCTTTTAACTCTGGAAACTCTTTTGACTTCGGGGTCAAAACAGAAATGTGGGTTTATTATTATTGATCGGAACAGAACGTACCGTGTTTCCAGTCTGGGAACCGGCACGGCGTCCGGCAGAACAGGGCTGCTTCCTGAACGAGGTGCTGCGGGAGGGGGCGTGGGGCGCGTTCACACACAGCAGCATGTTCAGAGCGGTTCGGACTCGGGTGGCAGCACATAACCGACCCAGACCGCACACAACTACAACTACAAAACGCAAGGGATTGTGGGTATGAGGGGACGGATGTTGACACCTGATAGCGGCAGTTCCTCATGCTTGGAAAGCCTAGCGACAAAACAAAGCGAGGGCGAACCGTCTGGACTGATGCTCATCTTCAGGTGTTTCTTAACTGGTATGAACACCAGAGAAGAAGAAGAAGAAGAAGAGCAGACCAAGTCCATCCTGGTAGATCAAGTTACAAGTTACTCTCTGACCTGGTGGGATGACAGGTCACCAAATCTCTCCATGTCACTTTTTGTTTCCAAGCCCTGGTTGGCTTGTAATTGGAACCAAACCACAACAACGCAACAACGTCGACTTTTCTGGTTGGCCCTGAACGCACCACCAGAGTACCGTCCTGTTTCACCCCGCAAACCGGTTTCCTCTCGAGGCCTGTTGTAAAAATCAAACGGGTGATGAGGAATGAAGCCTTAACCCCTCTCTCTCTAATTCCTCTCCTCCTTTACCCCTCCCTCTCTCCTCCCTCGTTCCCACGGGTAAACGTCAACCTCATGACTCACTCCTCCTCCTCCTCCTCCTCTCTTCATCCTCCGCCCTCCAACACATCCCACAAAGAATTTGACTTGCGACGTGCAGGATGCGGACAAGTTCAAGGAATGAACACGACGTTTTGTCAGTGTGGTGAAAAAACAACATGAAAACAACTGAGCTGGTACTGAGGTGGTGATGTCACCAAGGGAAACAGGAAGCAGGAAGCAGCTCTGTGTGTGTTTTGGGTTTAATGTGGTTTGGCTGATACTGGTATTTTTGGGTTATGGATATCTTGTGCCAATATTCAGTATCCTCAAATCTGACATTTTCATGCCAAAGAAAATGCAAGAATTCAATAATTTTCCCAGAATGAAAAAGTTTATTAAGCCTCTGAAACATTTAAACCATCATGGGACACTAAAACTCTCCATTGAAACCCAGGATGATAATAATAGTAATAACAACAATAATATAATAATAATAATAATAATAATAATAATAATAATAATAATAATAATAATCGATCAGCAAAACAACCTTCATCCTGTCTCATCACCCTCTCTTACATCACACATACATCACTCCAGATGTGTGTGTGTGTGTGTGTGTGTGTGTGTGTGTGTGTGTGTGGCCAAGGTCATCATGCTACTGTAGCACTGGCACCTTATGCCAAACACCCATGATGTTGCTGCTGGAGCTGCCAGTGTTTTCACTGAGCTTCGGTTGAGTGAGTGTGTGTTCCTGCGGTGTGTGTGTGTGTGTGTGTGTGTGTGGTTTTGTTTTTTTGCGGTTGTGTGTGTGAGGACGTGTGTGATTGTCTACACGGTTTGTGTATGTGTGTGTGTGTGTGTGTGTGAGAGAGTCTGTGTGTATGCATATCTTTTTGTGTGTTTGAGTGTGTGTTCTTGCATGTGTCTGCATGTGTGTTTTTCTCTATGTATGTGTGTGTGTGTGTGTGTGTATGTCTGCATGTGTGTGTTTTTCTATGTGTGTGTGTGCGTGTGTGCGTGTGTGTGTGTGAGTGTGTGTCATTAGTAACTAGGATTAGGTGGAGGTAGAGCTCAGGGCCCCTGTGGTTTCTGTGGCCAACATGACCATTAATGAGCGAGGGATGGAGGGATGGAGGGAGGGAGGGATGGAGGGAGGGAGGGAGAATAGTATAGACCTTATTCCCATGGTGGCCATTTTGAACGTCTGCACACCGAGGGTGGGAAAGTACAGCCCATTGATTCCCAACCAAGATGCACAACAGTCAGTCAACAATCAGACAAACATTTATCATTTCACATGTTTGTATTTTCTTCACTGCTGAGTCTCTGTTGCTAGCTTGTCTCGTCTAGCTGCAGCTGGACGTTCAGGTCTTCCACATCCTGGTTTCATTTCACAGATTCCCCCACTGAAAACTGTATTAGAACCAAATGGATGTGAAGAATGTGGAGGGATACGTTCACCTTTT
>JAXDDW010000210.1:410000-435000 GCA_034670385.1 Hoplostethus mediterraneus | reverse complement strand
TTGGATTTCCATTTCCTGTACGTCAGGCTGACTCTCTCGCAGCTCGGGGCGGTCGGCGTCTTGCTCAAGGGCACTCTGGCAGGACCCTCGGCGGTGGTGGGGGTCGTGCCGGTGACCTTCACTGTCACTGCGAGCCCCTACGCCACATCACATTCCTCTGCAAGTAACTGGGTGTTGAAATATCATGCTGTACGTGGTGCGTCAGGGTGTGTGTCTTTCTGTGTGTGTGTGTGTGTGTGTGTGTGTGTGTGTGTGTGCATGTGTGTATGGCTGCATGCGCTCCTCTTCTTCCCTGTGCTGTTCGTTATCACACTGTGCAGCAGGCTTGTTGCCCTGGCACAGACACATGCACTATATACTCATTTCATTACAAGTGTCAACAACACTTATTACACAGCGTTGTGGAATACTCAACTCTGATTGGCCAGTGACCCCCCCCCCTCATATCACTCAGTCCAGAAGTCGGTTTGGTTGACTTGTAATCACGTTATCTGGCGACACCTTGTGGCAAAAAGACGTCACTGCAGAGAAACATTCGCTAACTGAACTTGCAAACATGGTTACAGTGTAGCCGTGCATGCTAGCTACAGACGTTTCTATGGTTACGGTTCTGCTACAGTGTAGCCGTGCATGCTAGCTACAGACGTTTCTGTGGTTACGGTTCTGCTACAGTGTAGCCTTGCATGCTAGCTACAGACGTTTCTATGGTTACGGTCCTGCTACAGTGTAGCCGTGCATGCTAGCTACAGACGTTTCTGTGGTTACGGTTCTGCTACAGTGTAGCCGTGCATGCTAGCTTCAGACGTTTCTATGGTTACGGTTCTGCTACAGTATAGCCGTGCATGCTAGCTTCAGACGTTTCTGTGGTTACGGTTCTGCTACAGTGTAGCCATGCATGCTAGCTACAGACGTTTCTATGGTTACGGTTCTGCTACAGTGTAGCCGTGGATGCTAGCTACAGACGTTTCTATGGTTACGGTTCTGCTACAGTGTAGCCGTGCATTCTAGCTACAGACGTTTCTATGTGTGTGTGTGTGTGAGAGGAGTGTGTTGTTTTGTGTGTTGCTTCATGTTTGTGTGTAACAGGCATAAACTCTGCTGGTCTGTGTGTGTGTGTGTGTGTATGTGTCCATGTGTGTGTGTGCACGCACCTGAGTGTGTGTGAGTGTGTGTGTGTGTGTGTGTGAGGAGGGCTGACGCAGCAGATTTGACAGTGGTGTGGAGAGCGATGTATTGTCGGGCACACACACACACACACACACACACACACACACACACACACACACACACACACACACACTTTTGTATCTTGTGAACTGTCACTGTTGCTATTCCTTCAGGGTATAGGGAGGGAGAGAGAGAGCGCGAGAGAGAGAGAGAGAGAGAGAGAGAGAGAGAGAGAGAGAGAGAGAAAGTATAATAAAAGGGGAAAGAGAGAGAGAGCGAGAGACATCAGGAGCAAGGAGGCGAAAGGAGGAGAGCGATAAGAACAGAGGAGCAAGAGAGAACGAAGGAGTGCTCAGAATGGACAGATAGACGGAAAGAAGGGAGGAGAACAAACTAACACGACAGACAGACAGACAGACAGACAGACAGACAGAGAGACAGACAGACAGACAGACAGACAGACAGACAGACAGAGGGAAAGGAGGGATGCGTTGGAAAAGGAGGCGACCGGCGGCGCAGGGGAGGACGGAGGACGAGGAGGATGAGGAGAAGAGCTCAGACACCTCCTTCACCATGCCTTTCTTTAGAGGTAGTGCACGTGTGTGTGTGTGTGTGTGTGTGTGTGTGTGTGTGTGTGTGTAAGTGTTGGGAATGCCAATAAGTGTGTTTATATGTGTGTGTGTGTCGGTGTGTCAGGGATGTTATGACTTTTGTGGTCACGTGCACGCGTATCCAGTTTGCGAGTGTGTCAGAAAGTCCAGTGTGTGCATGTCTGGTGAGTTTTAAGTGTGTGTGTGTGTGTGTGTGTGTGTGTGTGTGTGTGTGTGTGTGTAACGGACTGTTTATGTTACTGCTCTGGGATGTGTCTTTATATGGATGCTTAACGATATACACACACTTATCCCAGTGTGTGTGTGTGTGTGTGTGTGTGTGTGTGTGCATCTTACCCCTGGTAGAACGCGTGTTTCTTGTCCTGTTCGACTTGTCAGCTTAAGTGGCTATCGAGTGACCAGTCTCTCTCACACACACACACACACACACACACACACACTAAGCCGATCAATACGTTACCCCAGGGCTACAGTTACGTGGAGGAAACCTGCAAAGCAAAATCCTGAGAGACACAGATTTTGTTTAGCCTCTATCTCACACCAGCGGTATTGCTAGCGCTAGTGTTTCTTTACATTAAGACTACATTTCCCACAACCCCCCTCCCTGTCGTCTTTGTCTCTCCTGAAGAGGATCAACATGTTGGAAGTGATTTCTCCATCTTCCTTTCTCTTCTTCCTCCATCTGCCGTCTCCAGAAACTCTTTATCTTTATCTCCGTTAGCGCTGGAAGAACAGCGCCCACTTCCTGTTTGGTGAAGAACAACGCCCTCTTCCTGTTTGGTGAAGAACAGCGCCCTCTTCCTGTTCGGTGAAGAACAGCGCCCTCTTCCTGTTCGGTGAAGAACAGCGCCCTCTTCCTGTTCGGTGAAGAACAGCGCCCTCTTCCTGTTTGGTGAAGAACAGCGCCCTCTTCCTGTTTGGCGTAAAGCAATCCAGCAGATTTCCCTCCAAAACGACCCGGTGGACACAAAGTAGAATGAGAGTAGAGACTGGTAGAGGCTGACAGGTTGGTTGAGGTTGACAGGCTGGTAGAGGCTGGTAGAGGTGGTCTGGTTGTTTTACGGTATTAACCCAGTAATGATTTATTGTTCATCTAGTGTTGCTACGGTTGTTTTGCTGTCTTCATCCATGCCGGTCCATACGTTCCCTCCTGCCCGGTAGTTTCTCATCGTTTCTAACCCTTCAGTTGTTTTCCCACGTGGTGACGCTGCCTGGCGGAGACAAGCCCGTACTGACGGTACGTCTCACGGCGTTTTGCTCCCTCAAACGCCACAACACACCGTCAGTCCTCGGATGATCAAAAAGGCGTGGCGGGGAGATTACGCTGAAGATTGTTTCCAACACGGCAAAAACCTGCAGGTTATGTTTCCGGATCAAAGCAGGGTGCTTCTTCAGCCAGCATCAACAAGACGTGTTTTCAACGCAGCTGACCGATGTCACGCGTGCTCTGCTGTCAACAACCTTTAAAAAAATGAATAACTACGGAGGCATTCAGCGTTGAACTTTTATTGTGAAAAGATCACGTGCGTGTCCGTGCAGCTGAAGCGGACGTCTGACTCGCGGCCAGACAGACGGATGTGATGGATCAACCGGGGAGGGAGTCTATGTGGACGCGTTACCTCACCACAGGCCTCCTCTGGCCTCCACGCGCACACACACGCACACACACACACACACACACACACACACACACACACAACACACACACACACACACCCTGGTTTGAATCAGTGAGCTATCAAACATCTGTTGCTCTTATTATTTAGCTATTTTCCCATCAACTGACTGCATCGTACGTCTTGTTTTGCTGGCGGTTGCAGTCACACACACAATTCCCTGTTGTTGTGATCCTGCAAATAGTTAGCTAGCTAGTTAGTTAGTCAGTTATAGGCTTTTCACACTTGAATATGTTAGCCCAGGGTTCAAGTTCAAGAGTTTTATTTGTCACATACATATACATGCAGTGAAATGCAAAAACGATAATTTCCTCCCCGTCGGGGAATTGAACCCCGGTCTCCTGCGTGACAGGCGGGGATACTCACCACTATACTAACGAGGAGAGATAAAAAACACACAACCTCCGCGGAGCTACCACGACGTCGACCGGACATAGCGGAGCCATCTAATCATTAACTTTAACCCTGGGTTATAATAGCCCTGGGTTAATTTATCTCACATTTCACACTAGTTTTCTTTAACCCTGGGCTAACAATTGACCCCGGGTATTCAGTGTTCAGGATTTCACACTGTAAGCTTGTAGACCCCGGGCTAACGTTTAATGCTAATGTTTAACTCGCTGTTACATTCTAACCCCGTTACATTCTAACCCCTGTTACATTCTAACCCTGTTACATTCTAACCCTGTTACATTCTAACTCCTGTTACATTCTAACCCTGTTACATTCTAACTCCTGTTACATTCTAACCCCACAACGTTTCACACTATTGTTCTTAGCACCGCATTTCGGGGATATCACCACAAAAGCGGTGCTAACCCTGCTTCATAGCAGGGTTTGTTAACCCAGGGTTAAAAGCGGTGCTAACCCTCTTTCAAAAATGCAAGTGTGAAACGCTGCTTAGCCCAGGGTTAAATGCGTCCTTAACCCAGGGTTAAGAAAGACGTTAGCCCCGGGGTTAACTGTAGTGTGAAAAGCATATTAGTTAGTTAGTTAGTTAGTTTGAGAGGCTCTCAACTCAGTTTGGGCCGTGACTGTTCATCACAGATCCACAACAAGCTGGGGTTTGTTCAGGCCGCTAGCTGCAGGCTAACGGAGGGTCCGCCGCGTACCCTTGGTCACATGACGAGCAGCGCTGATGTAGACGGGATGCTCGGGACGTCTACACACACACACACACACACACACACACACACACACACACACACACACACACACACACACACACACACACACACACACGAGCACGCTGGAGATGAACAGGCAGGGATCATAAGGAAGACGAGGAACAAGACGAGGCTTGACTCGGCGCTCCATCTCCCTTCGGTGCTTTTCCTGTCTGACAAAGAACCCGACTGTCTGGCTTGGTTGACATTTAGAGGTGCCGGGAGGTCGTGGGTGAGCCGGGAGAGCTCGCCCGTCACTTCAGCATCTCTGTAACTGATGGGAGGGTTGAGTTGGGATGTTGCTCCTGCAGGCTTTGGCTAAACACTCAACACAGTTCAGCCAAGCAGGACCACAAACTGTGATTGGTCTTGTTGTTCTTGTTCTGATGTGACCTGATAGGGGGAATCGAACCCCCGACCCCGGCAGCGTTACTGCAGCGGTGTTTAACAGTGAAGCTGAAATGAAACGGCGGCTGATGGAGGACGGGGAACACGAGGACAACCGGAGAACCGGTGTCTCTGCTTCACTGTTGGAACGATGACGAATGCTGCTTTACCTGCTGCTCCTGTCACAGCGTGTGTGTGTGTGTGTACGTGCATGCATGTGTGTGTGTGTGTGTGTGTGTGTGTGTGTGTGTGTGTGTGTACGTGCATGCATGTGTGTGTGTGCATGTGGGCGCGTGCCTGCCTGTTGCCACGCTGCGTCTTCTGGGCAAAGGAAGTCAATCTGATGACCTGGTGGGCATGCTCTCTCTCTCTCTCTCTCTCTCTCTCCCTCTCTCTCTCTCTCTCTCTCTCTCTCTCTCTCTCTCTCTCTCTCTCTCTCATTAACTTCCCTCCCATCATGTGACAGCAGTGGGACTGGTGCCAGAGAAATAACTTGATGTATGTCTGCTGACTGAATGACTTTGCATGCATGCACACACACACACACACACACACACACACACACACACACACACACACACACACACACACACACACACACACACACACACACACACACACACACACACACACACACCAATTAGCGCTGACTTGGAGTTATTTATCCACTGAGTTGATTCTGACATAAATGGAAAGGTTTCTTCAGCCGTGAGACTAGAGGGGAGAAGACAGACGCATCACATGTTCATGTCTCTCCTCTCACGGCATCGTCTTCACTTCACCACCAACCAGCAGGAAGAGATCTAGTGTGTTCATCATGTACTGGGAGACCAAGGAGTCGGTGCAAACTGGTGAAACGGTTTAATGACACGTGACAAAAACGTTTGAACCAGTGGAAAAGCTGACCTGTTGTATTTGGTTGGTTTAGGGCAGCTGGAGGTTTGGTTTGGGGTCTTCTTCTTCTTCTTCTTCTTCTTCTTCTTCTTCTTCTTCTTCTTCTTCTTCTCCTTCTTCTTCTTCTCCTTCCTCTTCTCCTTCTCCTTCTCCTTCTTCTTCTTCTCCTTCCTCTTCTCCTTCTTCTTCTTCTTCTTCTTCACACCCTTCCTCATCGTCACACCCGGGAGCCTCCCCGTGCGACCGCAGCCCTTCTGCTTTAAAGCCGTCGGAGGCGGCTGGGTGTGGAGTGCCTTGCTCAAGGGCACGTTGACGGTAGTTTCCCAGAGGCCACCAGCACCCTTCTCCAACCTCCGGCCCCAGATAGCAGCAGCTTGACGTTCCCTTCTTCTCCCAGTGCTACTGAACCACTCTATGACATCACCTCTCTATGACATCACCACTCTATGACATCACCGCCCTATCCCTTTTCATTGGGTCCTGCTGTTCGTTTGTCGTGTGGGTCTATGGAACCTGTGTGTCTGCATGAGGACAGATTTGTGCATGTTTTTCTGTGTGTGTGTGTGTGTGTGTGTGTGTGTGTGTGTGTGTGTGTGTGTTCTTCTTCTCGGGTTGAAGTCGCTTCTTTCTCCTTCCAGCTGTCACATTCCTTCCCTTGTTCATTCAAATCTCATTCTTCCTCGCGCTCCTCTTCCTCTGTCGTCTTTTTTTCTGTCGCTTTCACTCTCACCCCCGTCCGCTCAATCCCTCTCTTCTTGTTCCACCTCCCCTCCCCTTTCTCTCTCTCTCTCTCTCTCTCTGCAGATTGCACAGCGATGACAGAAACCAGTGTGTGAGAGAGAGAGAGAGAGAGAGAGAGAGAGGGAGAGAATTAAAATGAGAGGACAGAGAGAGGGCAGACAGAGAATAAATGAAAGGAGAGAGAGAGAGAGAGAGAGAGAAAGAGTGGATGAGTGGAGAGAAAGTTGGAGAGAACGAGAGGAAGAAGAGTCCGGCCAAGAAGATAAAAAGACGAGAGGAGAGGAAGAAAGAGAGGAGAGAGGGAGGGGGGAGGGTAAGAGAGGGTCAGATACTGTCCAGGAGGACTGAGGAAGATGGGATGAGAGTAGCGTAAGGAAGAGGAGAAGATGGAAAGAGAAGTGGCGGGGGCGATGGAGGAATTCTGGGAGAGAGAGAGAAAGAGAGAGAGAGAGAGAGAGGGAGGGGGAGACAGAGAGAGAGAGAGAGAGGGAGGGGGAGACAGAGAGAGAGAGAGAGAGAGAGAGAGAGAGGGAGGGGGAGACAGAGAGAGAGAGAGAGCGAGAGAGATGGCCAGTGGGCGGAGGAGAGAGATAAATGAAAGAGTGTTACTGTAGTGCAGTGCCCTCTGTAAGGAATGCAAGCATCATTCGTCAGCCTCTCTATTAGTGTGTGTGTGTGTGTGTGTGTGTGTGTGTGTGTGTGTGTGTGTGTGTGCACGCCCATATTTGGTAGCTACTCCAGGCCACCAATACAGATTTTAAGTGGGTGTTGTAGTGTGCCCCTATTGTGTGCATGTGTGGTGTGTGTGTGTGTGTGTGGTGAGTGTTTGAGTGTGTGTATTGTTTGAGTGTGTGTGTGTGCGTGTGTGTGTGTGCGTGTGTGTGTGTGTGTCTGACTAATACTATGACTAACAACCCGATGACAACGGAAGACTTGTTTCTTGTTTATGTCGTCCGCCTGACTGTGCACTTTTACAACCAGCAAGCCGTTAGCCGTTAGCCGTTAGCCATCTGTGTAGTTTAGATTTTAATAATCAATAATTACCTAATGTTCAATACCTCATCACTATGCCAATAGAGCTTTTTTTTATTGATCTGTAAATCTTTGCAGCTGAAGTTACCTCATCTAGTCGTAAAATAAATCAACCCTCTTAGTCTGTGACGAGTTTTAAACCTCCTTAAAGGGGCAGGAAGTAAGGTTCTTACCGCCCCACAGCACAAAATGACCATGATGCATCAGTCGGGGGTCGATAGGATTGGTGATCAATACCAGTGACTCAATAATGACCTCACAGCTGCTGAGATTTCTGGATTTCAAACCTCACTTTCTGGCCTGTACTCATGACAGAGCAGTATTATTATTATAAAGGATATATTATTATTATTATTATTATTATTATTATAATAAAGGATATATTATTATTATTATTATTATTATTATTATTATTATTATAAAGGATATATTATTATTAGTAGTATTATTAGTATTAGTATTATAAAGGATATATTATTATTATTACTATTATTATTATTATTAGTAGTATTATAAAGGATATATTATTATTATTACTATTATTAGTAGTAGTAGTAGTATTATAAAGGATATATTATTATTATTATTATTATTATTATTATTATAAAGGATATATTAGTATTATTAGTATTATTATAATAAAGGATATATTACTATTATTATTATTATTATTATAAAGGATATATTAGTATTATTAGTATTATTAGTATTAGTATTATAAAGGATATATTATTATTATTACTATTATTATTATTATTATTAGTATTATAAAGGATATATTATTATTAGTATTAGTATTATTATTATTATTATTATAAAGGATATATTAGTATTATTAGTATTATTAGTATTAGTATTATAAAGGATATATTATTATTATTACTATTATTATTATTATTATTATTATTATAAAGGATATATTATTATTATTATTATTAGTATTATTATTATTATAAAGGATATATTCTGCAGTTCCTGCTGGTGGCTGGTAGAGGGCGGTAATGCACCGTTGAGTCCCTGGTTGACAGAAATGACGCTCAACGTTTTAAAGACGGTTTGAATCATTTTCATTGTGACAAGATTCATTTTGAGTCCATATAACTTAATAATCTTGTCTTCTGTGGGGCCCTCGGGCTGCCTTGCCCCCGCTGGCGGCCATGTTGTTCCTGTCTAGACTTCTGAAGGTGGATCCTGTTAAATCGGTTGTGAGGTTTAGAGAACGCCGTCTGTTGTCTGTCGTCTGTTGTGGCTCCATGTTCTCAACTTAAAATACTCGGTTGTGAATTTGTCCAGGTTTTTTATTTTATTTATTTTTATCCTTTCAAACGCTTTCAAACGCTTATTTTGGCTTAAATGGAGGAATTTAGTGGGACATTTAGTCATCTTTTTACATTTTTTTTCTTTCAATTGAACTCCCTCCCTCCCTCCCTTCCTTCCTTCCTTCCTTCCTTTCTCCCATCCCTAACAACTAACAACTTCTTCTTTCCTTCCTTTCCATAACTCCTTTCCTCCGTCACAATTCTCTCCTTCGTTCAGTATTTCCTTCATATTCCTTTCCTCTTTCCATCCTTCCTCCCCAGTTTCCTCCTTTCATCCTTCACCCCCCCCCCTCCCCCCCTCCCCCCCTCCCTCTCCCAGGACAGACCAGCAAATATTCTCTAATCGGCCTCACATGCTTCCCTTCTCACACTCCCCTCTCTGTGTGTCCAGTCAGTGTGTGTGTGTGTGTGTGTGTGTGTGTGTGTGTGTGTGTACCCCTGTCAGCTCTGGTTTTTGATCTAACTGCCAATCTATTTCACATGCAAATGATTTGATGTCTCCCCCTCTCTCCCCCTCTCTCCCCCTCCTCCCCTCCCTTCGTCCAGCTGCGATGTGAACTAGAGAGAGGGCGTCTTTATGTATGTGAAGGCTGAACGCGGCATCACCAAGACCTTTGTACCAAAGGTTTTCAACATTTAGTCAAGTTCACTTTATTTAGAAATCGCTCTCAACAAAACACACAGCGCTTTTATTTTGAAGGTTTTCCACCTATACATTTGTATTATTTGCGTTTCTAGTATATGTCATAGTAAATAATTGATGTAGGTCATATGAGGATATCAGAAGGAATTATTTTGATGTCGATATGAAGTGATAATGTAATAATCAAATTGATGGTATCATAGTAAGATAAATACATTTTCAAATAATATTCTCAAATTTGTTTCAGATTTGATTTTCTGACATTTTATCAGCAGAATTGTGCGTCGTGACAACATGACATCGTTATTTCATCCTGATGATGATTTCTGTTGGTCTCATGATGATCACCGCCTGGAGCCAAAACTCTGCCTGCTGATTGGCTGAGTGGTTGCATCTCAACATTAGATTATTAATCAGGAAGTGGTGGGAAAACTACCGGAGCCTGGGGGGTCCAAGTCTTTCAAAACCAAACCAAACACTCTCTCCCTCCCCCTTTCCTCCCTTCTTCCTCCCACCCTTCACAATTCCTTCCTTCCTTATTCCTCCCAAATTCCCTCCTTCCTTTCATCCTTCCTTCCTTTCTCCTCCTTATTTCCTTCCTTCCCTCCCTCCTTAATTCCTTATACACCTGTCGCTCACAATTCTCTCCTCCCTTCCTTCTTTCCTCCCTATTCCTTTCCTATTTCCTTCCCTCCTCCCCAATTCTTTTCTTCCGTTTTCTCACAAGTCCTCCCTTCCATCTTCCCTTCCTGCCTTCCTTCCTCTCTCTCCCTCCCAGTATTTTTCTCCCTCTCTCTCCTCCTCTCTTTCACTCCTTCCCACCCTCCCTCTCTCTCTCCCCTCCCCCCCTCTCCTCCTCTCTCTCAGTCAGATAGTGAGTGATATAAACCCTCTCAGTTGCTGTCGGATCGTTTCCTGCCTGTAAGTACCGTTCCTCCATTTCTTCCTCGCTGTCACTTTAAGATGCTCGTCCTTCCCTTCGCCCATAAATCATTCATATCCTGAAAACTGGGAATTAAAGTGTATTATTAAGTGGAATATTTTAGTCCAGGAAAGATGTGAGTCATTTTACAAGCCACGTGTGTGAATGTGTGTGTGTGGTGTTCATGCAATGCAGGAAATGTTGTTTTATAGGCAGGAAATGGACTCACATTTTGAAGTGATTGAAGTAAATGATAGTAGTGTGTTGTGATAGTGTGTTGACCCTCGTATCTTCGTGCATCACAGTTTCAGTTATTTGAGTTTCCGCGCTTCGCATCCGGCGGCAGATCAGCGTTTCATTTCAACCGCAAGCTGCAAAAAGTGTCGTAAAAATCATTTTGTTCCTCCCGTTGATGATCAGTAACTGGACTCCCACTATTCAGCAGGATAGTCACTGTCTCAGCATCGTGGCGTGACCCCTAGTTGACCCCGACTGTGTTTAGGAGGCATTCCCGCGGGGTTCAGAAATACAAGATGTGGCAAAACCTTTCTTTTTTTTTTTTACGATGACACGAGCACAGCCGGCGATTTTAATCCCAGCACAGATTATCTACTGTGTTTTGGCAGAAGGAAAAGAATTTCAGCAGTTTCTTTTTCTTGTTCTTTTTCTTGTTCGACGCATCACTTCTGTCCTCCTGTCGTGAAAAATGGAGGGAAGGGTTTGGATGCTTTGCTACATCAGAGAGTTATTATAAAACCCTGTGTGAGGTTGTGGGGTGATTCCTAAAGTACATGAAGGTCAGACTAGGTTAGACGTCCAAATCTCCCAATCCCTCTTTATCGATGCCGTTCGTTCCCCTCAGGACGTGGAGAGATCGCTTCAGTTCGGTGGTGAAACAGAGCGGTGTTGTTCAGCGGTCGCACCGTCGGTCCTCGGCTCGGCTCGGCGTCTTCACAAACTCTCGTTTCACGTCGTTTCCTGTTTGGAGTCGGAGGAGCTCCCTGTTGGTCGCCCATAGTGTCTTCATTATGATGTGCTTTAATGTGACAGAGCACTCTATGACATCACAATGGCCCTAACGAGCTAGTATCAACAAGAAGACAACGAGGTGTTTTCTTTCTTTCTTTCTCTTTCTTTCTTTCTTTCTTGCTTTCTTTCTTAATTTCTTTCTTTCTTTCTTTCTTTCTTAGTTTTGTAATGCCGTTGACACACAGTGGAATCTTAACAGGCTTTCTTAGTTTGTCAGTTCATAAAGCATCATGTTAAACTTTGCATCAAGTAAAAAATATTTAAAAAATCACCAGAATAAAAGTATTTAAAAATAAAAATAAAAAAATAAAAAAATAAAAGTAAAAGGGTCTAGTTCTCGTTATGGCCACTAGGGTGCAGTAGAACTCAGCTTTACTATAAACCTGCCTCATGATCAGAGTTTAGACCACATCCTTACTGTGTGTGTGTGTGTGTGTGCGTGTGTGTGTGTGTGTGTGTGTGTGTGTGTGTGTGTGTGTGTGTGTGTGGTGGGGGGATGATCAGAGTCCCGTATCTCTCTTGGCTATCGGAGAAGGTTTTTTTTCTGCTGAACTTGTTTACTTCTTGCTTCATCACCATCATCATCATCATCACTTTAATCTCCTTCCGCTTCTCCTCCACCACTCTCCCTTTCATTTGGAAATCTCTCTCTGTCTGTCTCTCTCTCTCTCTCTTGCTCTCTCTCTCTCTCTCCTTTTGCACTTTGAAGAAGGCTCTCACCCCAGTGTGTGATATATATTTTAAAATCTACTTTTTTTTGTTGGTGCGCCATGAGCAGAATTTAAACTCCCAGAGAGAAAGAGAGCTTGTGATTCTCTCTCTTCTCATATCTGTGTGTAGAGCAAGGCACTAACGCTGCCAGGGTCGGGGGTTCAATTCCTAGGCTGATGTGTCGCTCTGTTCTGACCGATTGTGGGCGGGGCCAGGAGCTCTGATTGCCTGCAGCTATGAAGTTTTGAACAGGCAGGTCATGTATTTTTCACTGCCTGGGATTCGCATTTCAAAATGTTACAACGTTTTCATGACTTAACATCACCAGCTAGCCAGCGCTAATGAGCTAGCATTAATAATTGACAGTAAACAGAAAGCGGTGGATGCAGCCGTTTATTCCTGCAGATCCTTTCAAATACAAGTTGCAGAGAAACTGGGAAGCTTTGAGAGGCTGTGATCAACTTCCTGTCTAAGTATTGATCGTGAAACTAAATCACATTGGTGGGGAAACAAGGAAGTCTAGAAATCTGATTGGTTATTGGCGGGTAGAGCAAGGCACTAACACTGCAAGGGTCCCATTTGGGTCGATATATATATATATATATACTAATGGTACTGTGAAGTGTCCTCCAAATGAAATGAATGAAAACCTTGTAAGTGTTTTTGTGTTTTATTTTGAAGGATTCCAAAGCTCCTTTCATTGGATAAACCTAACGGTTCTCTCCCAGAAACCCGGGAGGGAGACTGAGGAAGAGAGAAAAAGAGATAGAGGGAGAGAAGAGGATGAGAAGGAGCGAGAGATGAAGGAGAGAGAGAGAGAGAGAGAGAGAGAGAGAGGGATTACAGTATGGCTGCTCCCTGCCTCCATTATCTGCTGTGGGAGGAAGCTTTGGAAGACCATAACACACTCCGACTTGGAAGGGGATTGTGTGTGTGTGTGTGTGTGTGTGTGTCGTAAGCTCATGAGCGTTTTACTGTGTGTGTGTGTGTGTGTGTGTGTGTGAATTTGCATGTTGTTTCTGCACGTATGTCGGAGAGTGTGTAGAAATCATTGGAAACTCAAGACTGCCGTGACATACGTGTTCTCTACAACTGTATATATAGATGTACAAATATATATGAACTGTATTTGTCCCCTGTGTGTGTGTGTGTGTGTGTGTGTGTGTGTGTGTGTGTGTGTGTGTGTCCAAGCATCAAAAGTGTTTACAGAGAGGAGGGGATAATTAAGGAGGGAGTGGGCTGTGGCTTAGAGAGAGAGAGAGAGAGAGAGAGAGAGGGAGAGAAAACGAAAATGAAAATGAAAATGAAATGAACTTCATAGGAACTACTGGGATGGAAAGCAGTGAGGGGAGGCAGGAAGTGAGGAAAAAGCTGCTGGAATGATCCTGAACAGAGCTAAACTGGTATAAACTGGTACAGACTGGTACAAACTGGTATAAACTGGTACAGACTGGTATAAACAGGTATAAACTGGTACAAACTGGTACAGACTGGTATAAACTGGTATAAACTGGTACAGACTGGGATAAACGGGTACAGACTGGTACAGACTGGTATAAACTGGTACAAACTGGTACAGACTGGTATAAACTGGTACAAACTGGTATAAACTGGTACAAACTGGGATAAACTGGTACAAACTGGTATAAACTGGTACAAACTGGGATAAACTGGTACAAACTGGTATAAACTGGTACAAACTGGTATAAACTGGTACAAACTGGGATAAACGGGTACAGACTGGTACAGACTGGTATAAACTGGTACAAACTGGTATAAACTGGTACAAACTGGGATAAACGGGTACAAACTGGTATAAACTGGTACAGACTGGTATAAACGGGTACAAACTGGTATAAACTGGTACAGACTGGTATAAACTGGTATAAACTGGTATAAACTGGTACAGACTGGTATAAACTGGTATAAACTGGTATAAACTGGTACATACTGGTAATGGTAATGTGTTGTACTGTTACCTCACACTGACATTACTGAATTACTGCCTACAACTTATCATGGGGATCATCAGGTGTGTGTGTGTGTGTGTGTGTGTGTGTGTGTGTGAGTGTGTGTGTGTGCGTGTGTGTGTGTGTGTTAATCCATCCAGATGAGAGGAGACAGAGAGGTATTATTCTTCTATACCTTCATCCCTTTTTTCCCTCCATGCTTTTCCCTCCCTTCCCTTCCTCCGTCCTGCTCTTTTCCCAGGTTCATGTTTCAGCCCTCGTCCCCCTTACCTGCTGTGAGTGTGCACGTGAGTGTGCACGTGTGTGTGTGTGTGTGTGTGTGTGTGTGTGTGTGTGTGTGTGTGTGTGTTGTTCATTTTGACCAGTCTCAAAGTTTGCCCGTTCCAGTTTTTACTTCCTGGACCTAAGTTCTGTTGCTAAGTGATGCTGCTCTTGATTGGTTCAAATTCCAACTGTTGCCCGGCAACATTAGCTTATTAAACGTTCAATCAGGAAGTATTGAGCCTCGGGGATTTCACTCTTACTAGATGTCACTGCACCAAACCGTGTGTGTGTGTGTGTGTGTGTGTGTGTGTGTGTGTGTGTGTGTGTGTAATGTGAGTGACGCCTCCAGGTGGGGAAGGTGCGATCCGTAACCCGGCTGTACGGGTCACTGGGCTAAGCCGTCTTTGGTTCCTAGGCCTCGTCTACTGCGTTGCCATGGCTCCCACAGGGGGGGGCGGGACCAGAATGTACAGAAGGTGTGTGTCGTGGCCTTTAGGGGTGGTGATTTGTCAGGACAGGGGTGACAGACTCTGCCTCCAACCACAGCTGTCACATTGTGTTCGGAAGTCTCTGTTCTTTTCAGAAGTGATTTCTCTTTGTTTTTATTCTCTTCTTCTTCTTCTTCTTCTTCTTCTTCTTCTTCCTTGAGCTCAAACTCTCATTGGCTGTTGCCCGGATCACTCTCAGATTTCAGTCTCACGCTGCAGCCAAAAGTCTCCGGTCTTGACCCCCGTCCACGCTGCAGGATAATCTGACCGACGGTCGGGATGCTTGGAGTCGGTAGACCTAGCCTTAACTTAATTCCATCTCTCTCTCTCTCTCTCTCTCTCTCTCTCTCTCTCTCCCTCCCTCAGATCAAAAGATCACAAACATGATCCCTCCCTCTCCTCCGACTCCGTCTTCATCTCTGTGTTGTTCCTAGCCTCTGGTCATGTCTGAGCCTACAGGAGCTAATACAACGGCCTGTTAACTTGTCTCTCCCTCCCATCCCTCCCCCAACCACCCCCCCCCACCTCCCCCTCTCTTCTCCAACCCTCATCTGTTTCTACTTAACCACGTCAGATCTCATCCTCTCCGGTCCCCTGTGTTTTTTCGGGGCTTGTTTTTGTCGCGTTGAGATCAGGAGGCTACGTTGGTGCCGATGGAGTCGAGAGGAAGTGGTGTTTTTCGTGGTGTTAGGAACGCCCTCCTATACTCCTCGCGGCCCACGTCTCGCTGTCTCCCCCCTTTTCACTCCCACCTTCCCTTCACGGCAGAAGTGGATTTACCAGGTGAAGCCGAGGGAGGATCAGCCTGTTAGGTGGAAACACCGATAACACCGACATGAAGCGAGAGTTGACAACGACAATGGACGACGGAGGTGTTTGCTGTGTGTGTGTGTGTGTGTGTGTGTGTGTGTGTGTGTGTGTGTGTGTGTGTGAGATGCAGCGGTGTCTCCTTTCTAGTCGAGGGCTGTTCTGAGTTGGAAGCCAGGAGGGGGACCTCTTTATTACAAAAAGTCCCTTCCTCCTCCTCCTCCTCCTCCTCCTCCTCCTCTTCCTCCCTTTCCTCCTTGACTCCTTCCTCTCCTTCCTTAATCCCTACACAATATTGTCAAAAGCTCCTGCGACTGAGAGAGAGAGCACATTTTTCCTTTAAACCTTTTAAACCACTTTGTGTTTTACGTTGCGACAGATTGGAGTCACCATCGCCTTCACATTCTGGGGAGGGAGGGAGAAAGAGAGAGGGAGAGAAAGAGAGAGGGAGAGAGAGAGAGAGGGAGAAAGAGAGAGGGAGAGAAAGAGAGAGGGAGAGAGAGAAATGAGATTGGAGAGATAGAGAGAGAGAGAGAGGAATGAAGAGAGCCATTGAAAGAGAGGCAAAATGAAGGGGGTGATTATTTGGCAGGAGGTGGAAAGAGTGACTGTTACTCGAGGAGCAGCAACATCACTGCTGTTATCTGAGTTACTGAGTTACTGAGTTACTGA
The DNA here is from genome assembly GCA_034670385.1 of Hoplostethus mediterraneus. NCBI lineage: Eukaryota > Metazoa > Chordata > Actinopteri > Trachichthyiformes > Trachichthyidae > Hoplostethus > Hoplostethus mediterraneus. Next base: position 418,501 of record JAXDDW010000210.1, on the reverse strand, counting down.
GTCACACACGATGAGTTCAAACTCTTTTAATTGGAATTCGCAACCTTTCAAAATAAAGCGCGTTAAAGAAAGCGAAGCGTGAATCGGCCAGACTGACTCAACAAGATGACGCTGGTCCAGTTTCTGATGTGATGCTCGCAGACGTTGAAGATTCAACGGCAAATAACGGGAAGTGAGACCGTTAAATACCGGGAGGAGTTAGACACATTTCTCCTCTTCCTCCTCTTCCTCCTCTTCCTCTGTTAATATATGAACAAACTCTCATTTCCTGTGTGCAGACGTCGGTAGATCAGAATCGTCAAACTGCATTCGCCGCAAAAACCGCAAAGAGAGACAAAAACGCCGCGAAGACCAGGAAGGGAGTCGGGAGTAGAACGACGTTTGAACGACAGAACAGAAGAAGAACGAGAGATGACATCCTGTGGCTGCGGCGCGTCGATCTGTGGGGGGGAGAGGTTGTTAAGAAGTAACTGCAGAAAGGGGGAGGGAGGGGGGGGGAGGCAAGATGAAGGGAGTGTTTTTGAGTATTTTAGTGAACGAGAGAGGAAGTGAGGAAGAAAGGGAAGGAGAGATGTCTGGAATATTAGAGGATACGCTTTGATACGAGGATCTCTCTGCTGTCATGCTGCTGAAACACATTGGAGTTGACGAGAGAGAGAGAGAGAGAGAGAGAGAAGAGAGAGAGAGTGATGGAGTGAAGATAGAGAGAGGGAGAGAGAGAGAGAAGTGAAACGAGGATAGAGGGAGAGAGAGAGACGAGACGTTCTTCAGACCTCGTCGTCCCTCCGGGGATTAGAAAGGTCTGGCTTGAGTTAGCCATGCTGGAGGAGGGAGGGAGGGAGGGAGGGAGGGTCTCTCTCTCCCTCCTTCTACTTCTTTAACCCCCCCAGTCAATCCATCACTCCCTCCCCTCCCTCCCTCCCTCCTATATACCCCCAATACCCCGTCCTCCCCTCCCCATTCCCTCCATTCTGTATCCGAAGGGAAAGACGTACACATCCCCTCTCTCTCTCTCTCTCTGTTTGGTCTGCAGGACGGTCGAGGTTAACTTCACACAGGTATGTGGGAGGGGGAGGCAGGGGGGGGAGGGGAGGGGGGGAGGGGAGGGGGGAGGGGTGCATGTGTTAGCATTTCAACCCTCTCTCTTTCTGTCCGTCTGTTTAAAGACGTCTCGTTCCATAAAAGTGTTCCTCACTGTGGTGTCCCCTCACTGTGGTGTTCTTCACTGTAGTGTTCCTCACTGTGGTGTCCCTCACTGTGGTGTTCTTCACTGTAGTGTTCCTCACTGTGGTGTTCCTCACTGTGGTGTTCCTCACTGTGGTGTTCCTCACTGTGGTGTTCTTCACTGTAGTGTTCCTCACTGTGGTGTCCCTCACTGTGGTGTCCTTCACTGTAGTGTTCCTCACTGTGGTGTTCCTCACTGTGGTGTTCCTCACTGTAGTGTTCCTCACTGTGGTGTTCCTCACTGTGGTGTCCCTCACTGTGGTGTTCTTCACTGTGGTGTTCTTCACTGTAGTGTTCCTCACTGTGGTGTTCCTCACTGTGGTGTTCTTCACTGTGGTGTTCCTCACTGTGGTGTTCTTCACTGTGGTGTTCCTCACTGTGGTGTTCCTCACTGTGGTGTTCTTCACTGTGGTGTTCTTCACTGTAGTGTTCCTCACTGTGGTGTTCCTCACTGTGGTGTTCCTCACTGTGGTGTTCTTCACTGTGGTGTTCTTCACTGTGGTGTTCCTCACTGTGGTGTTCTTCACTGTGGTGTTCCTCACTGTGGTGTCCCTCACTGTGGTGTCCCTCACTGTGGTGTTCTTCACTGTGGTGTTCTTCACTGTGGTGTTCTTCACTGTAGTGTTCCTCACTGTGGTGTTCTTCACTGTAGTGTTCTTCACTGTGGTGTTCCTCACTGTAGTGTTCTTCACTGTAGTGTTCTTCACTGTGGTGTTCCTCACTGTGGTGTTCTTCACTGTGGTGTTCCTCACTGTGGTGTTCTTCACTGTGGTGTTCCTCACTGTGGTGTTCTTCACTGTAGTGTTCCTCACTGTGGTGTTCTTCACTGTGGTGTTCTTCACTGTGGTGTTCTTCACTGTAGTGTTCTTCACTGTGGTGTTCCTCACTGTGGTGTTCTCACTGTGGTGTTCTTCACTGTGGTGTTCCTCACTGAGGTGTTCCTCACTGTGGTGTTCTCACTGCTCTTCCCAGAGATCACCTGTCAATCAAACAGTGTGTCCAGTACTGTGACGTCTTTCTCCTCTGGTTTCCTGTTGGTGGAGTTTGAGTTCCTGTAGGTGGCGCTCTCTTCTTTGTCTGTTCAGCCACGGTGGCTATCGCTGCTCATGCTAACTACCCAGTTCTTCTTCTGTTGAACCGTAGAACGCATCACTTCCTGTCTTTTCCCAGGAAAGACCTACCTTACCTGTCAGCGGGTGTTTAGCGCAGCAGATGGAGAAGCTTTGCTGGTTGTGTTTCATCAGTCGGCAGTAGCGAGTTACAGATGTATTAATGTGTAAATGTGTGTTATTACTCTCTCCTTGGTTGTTGTTTTGATCTGGAGTGTGCTCTGATTGGCTCGGGGCGAGCACCAATCACAGCTGCTGTACCGACCGCCTGCTTCTGCTACCGAGGCCTCGGGAACTTCACTTTTAATCGTCGTGTCGCAGAAAATTAGTTGAACTTTACTGAGTTAATAGAGCCTCGGAGGTTCAGAGCTGTGTGTGTACGTGAGAGAGAGAGAGAGAACACACACACACACACACACACACACACACACACACACACACACTCACACACTCTCTCACACAGAGGAAAATAGCAGTTTTCTCACATACGGATCAGTGAGATTTGACACTTGTGCAATGTGGATTAACACACACACACACACCTCTCTATGTATGTGTGTGTATGTGTTTGTGTATGCGATCATGAAACAGACGCACACACACACACACACACACACACACACACACACACACACACACACGGCTCCAAGCTTTTCTCTTTGCCAGAATCCAAGACAACCTGATAAACTTTCCTCGGGTTCTGAGATGTGACACCTCTGTCATCTGTCCTAACTTGCATAACTACACACACACACACACACACACACACACACACACACACACACACACACACACACACACACACACACACACACACAGATCATTTGTCAGTCAAACCTGAGACTGACTGCTGTAAAGTTTCTTGTTCATTGTTTCTGTCTGAGCATTTGCATGAGTATACAAAACTGCCTACCTGTGTGTGTGTTTGTGTGTGTGTGTGTGTGTGTGTGTGTGTGTGTGTGTGTGTGTGTCTGTGTGTGTGTGTCACAGTGCCCCTATGATGTAGAAGACTCGTTCTGAACTAAACCAGGAATCTCTCTGACTCTCAAAATGCCAATCGCTCCAAAAACAAGTGTTTCATCCGTCTGGTTTTCCAGCCTCCTCATCAGAGTCATCAGAGTCATCAGAGTCATCAGAGTCATCAGACTCACCTTGTTCACCAAGTAGAAGAAACCCAGAGGAAATGTGACTTGGTGACATCGGTACAGACACAACACAGTACACACCGGCACACAATGGCAATAAGAAAACAGCCTGTTCAGCTGTTCGGCTTCAACGTGCGTTCTCACTAAATCAATCAGTACATGCAGACATAACGCAAACATAACGCAGACATAACGCAGACATAACGCAGACATAACGCAGACATAACGCAGAACATAACGCAGACATAACGCAGACATAACGCAAACATAACGCAGACATAATGCAGACATAACGCAGACATAACGCAGACATAACGCAGACATAACGCAGACATAACGCGAACATAACGCAGACATAACGCAGACATAACGCAAACATAACGCAGACATAACGCAGACATAACGCAGACATAACGCAGACATAACGCAAACATAACGCAGACATAACGCAGACATAACGCAAACATAACGCAGACATAACGCAGACATAACACAAACATAACGCAGACATAACGCAGACATAACGCAAACATAACGCAGACATAACGCAAACATAACGCAGACATAACGCAGACATAACGCAGACATAACGCAAACATAACGCAGACATAACGCAGACATAACGCAAACATAATGCAGACATAACGCAGACATAACGCAAACATAATGCAGACATAACACAGACATAACGCAGACATAACGCAAACATAACGCAGACATAACGCAGACATAACGCAGACATAACGCAAACATAACGCAGACATAATGCAGACATAACGCAGACATAACGCAGACATAATGCAGACATAACACAGACATAACGCAGACATAACGCAAACATAACGCAGACATAACGCAGACATAAGGCAGACATAACGCAGACATAACGCAAACATAACGCAGACATAACGCAGACATAACGCAGACATAACACAGACATAACGCAGACATAAGCCACAAACACAGTTTACATCGACAGCATGAAGTTAGATCACTCAACTGATGAAGAACCAAGCTCCAATGTTAGCTAGCTAACAATAAAATATCCTGTTTTTCCACCTCAGGAACCTGAACCTTGTGGGTACTTTTTTGAGCAGGAACCTTCTCAGCGGGAACCTTTTTAGGTCCCCAAAAGAGTTTGAGGTTGCTTTGCCACCGCACCAAAGAACTCATCAAGAGGAACCTTGTTTGGGGTTTGTTCCCCCGGTGGGAAAGGTTGAAGTTCCTGGAACTAAGAACCAATAGTACTGAGTTCCTGGAGAGTTCCTGGATAGTTCCTGTGGTGGAAAAACGTCTAGCTTTCACCCTGCTAAAGCTAGCGGTTTGAGATTTGAGTCTGTGGTCGTAGCGGGCATGGGAGACAAACTGCAAAGTAATCCTAATACTTTGAAGAAATACTTCAGAAATACTTTTCAGGGAAGTTGTAGAACCTCATTATGATTCCTCAGATACTTTGTAGTTTTTTACGTTGCACCTGAATTGTACTGCATCATTTTGCAGCTCCTACAGTTGTGTGACTGTGCTAGTCCTGTGGTTTTGGTTGCTATGGCGATCACTTGTGGCAAAAGGTCACATGTTGAAATTAAAACCATGATGTTGGAAGTGCATGAGCCTCCACGACGCCCCATTCTTTCATTTCAGAGTTCCTCTTTTGTTGTTGGAGTGTAGATTTGTGTCCAATCAGTGTGTTTTAGTACCTCCCAGAGATTAAGGGACAATTTCACAGTCAGGGATTAAGCTTCATCCTTGACTAAAAACTTTTTTTTCCCCATTGGAAATCTCCATTGAGACAGAAAATTACTCTCAGACTAAGAGCATAATCTATGTCTGTGTCATAACTTTGACAATCACTAATTATCCTACAACTTTCCCTGCAGCCGTTTCATCATTCTTGAGTTGCAGAGTTTTGGTTTCAAGGCAACTTTTATTTCTACAGCTCATTTCATACACAAGGAAGATTCAGTCGGCTTCACATAAAAACACATTAAAAGACACTTGCAAAATACAATACAACAGGATTCAAGAAAGAAAAGGAAGGCATGCTTCACACTGAGGGACTCAAACCCTGATGAGTGAGACACCATGAGTTGTTTTTCCACTGCAGGAACTCTCCAGGAACTCTGTTGGTACTTGGAACTCTAAGTACTGTTGGTACTTAGTTCCAGGAACTTCGACCTTTCCCACCGGGGGAACTAGCCCCCAAAAAGGTTCCTCTTGAATAGTTCCTGGACCCAAAAAAAGTTCCTACTAGCGAGGTAGTACTTTTTGGGGGTACCAGGAACCATTGGGGCGGAGCTTCAGTACTGACCAACACTGATTGGTCAATACAAGCTACGTCCGGTGCGTCGCGTTTTAAAAAAAGCTGCTTGAACCTCCATGTTTGCTGTTGTTGTGGGTCGTCGTACCTGAATGACGCATGAAACCAAACGATGCATCCTGGAACTCTTCTGGGGAACTAAAAAGGTTCCTGCTGAGAAGGTTTCCTGCTCAAAACAGGTACCCAAAAGATTTTTTAGGTTCCTGCAGTGGAAAAAAACGACTATACGGATGAGACACCGCTCACACAAATACAACACAACAGGTTTAGACAGACGGTTCAATGAACAGCGATGGTTCAGAGTGAAGTCAGGAGGTGTTGAAAAGCGCCTGGATGGAGAAGTAACACCTTTTACAAACTGGATCCATATGTATCTCTACTTCAGGGGGGAAAAGACTCTTTGTTTTCTTGGGTTTCTTGAGTTCAGCAAACTCAGAACTTTTTGTCCCCGGTGTCCTGCCGCCGTGCGTCTGGAAGTATTAGGGTTATGCGCTCCCGCGGGGATTAACCGATTTTCTACGGTGTGGAGGAATGTGTGGGAGCCAAGCAGCGCTGGCACAACGGGCAGGGGATCAGGATACACTCAGAACAATACCACCCGCAGCAGCGATGCCGCCGATTGTGCAACGTTAAAAAAAACAAAAAAACATTAAGTCACGTCAACTTAAAAACATAAGCTTCCTTTGCTGCCTTGAAATTGCAAGTTTCTTTTTTTTGGGCTTCTCCCAGCAGCCTCAGTTCCCTCCGGATTACGCAATCGCAGCAGAACGCCTAGCAAATTACACCGAGCACCGCGGCGGACAGGTTTCCCACGCTTCTCGCGGTGATGTCATCGACCGGCAGCGGCGCATCTCGCTAGCGATGACATCGTGTGTTATTGTTGCTGCCGATTGGTCACGCGGGAGCCCCTGGGGTATAATGGGAGACTCCCAGCTGACACACAGCGGTGTAATCTCAGACGTTCAGATGATCTAATGGTTGCGTAACTGGGTTTGGTGGGTCTCATGTAAGCGGAGGGGTTTCGTTCTTAGCACAGTGGCCTTCATCAGAAGTCTTCATCGGGGTGAATCGTTGATGTTGGGTGGATGAACTCTTCTGATCATGACTCTGGCGTCTCTGCTTGTGCCCCCCCACTGCTTTTGATTGGGGATGCACCGCGGCCATTCACTGCAAGGACTCGCAATGCACGACCCTTCGTCTTTGAAAATCCTCTCTCAACCCGTCGTGCAACTAAAAATAATATCTGTTCTTAACTCCTCAACCTTTTTCGAGACGTAAAGTTTTCACCCGACAGCAGTGATAGTCCTAACACCCTGGTGGTGTGAGCTGCTGTTTCTCTGTCTTTTAACTGGCAAACCCACACGAGTGCCTGGAGTCTGATTGTTTTTATGCCTTTGTGGTCGTATTATTTCCTGTTTTTTTGTTTTGCTGAGTTCACTTCCTGACGTCCTGGAGCAGCTGTGGTCGTTGCGCTCCTTAATAGGTTTTTTTTCTTAGCAGTGATAATCACTTTCTGACTCTAACCTGGATGTCACCTGTCGGGGTAGGAAAACAACGTGGAAGGTTCTAGTCCGAAAGTATGAACTGATTCAGCGTCTCTAAAACAAGTGATCTGGTCTGTGAAACCGAGGACTGGTGAGTCCTTCCATCCCAGAGGTAGTTTTAACATTGTGCCACTATTCCTCTGGTAAGAGCTGATTCTGGAACAGCAGCCTCGTCTCGTTCCGGGACCGAACGTCTTCTCTTTCCCGGCGTATTTGGATTGTGTTTTGGCTGGGAGGGGAGCTGAATGTTTGAGCAACGACTAACAACACTGATGATTATTTGATTAAGGCGCTACAGCGAGAGCCTGCAGGAGGCAAATGAAATTAAAGAGCATAATAGAGCAGAACTAAACACCAAAACACTGGCTAGGCCTAATCCTCTCTCAGCACAACAATATACAGGGTGTGTGTGGGGGGGTGGGATGTGGTGTGTGTGTGTGTGTGTGTGTGTGTGTGTGTGTGTGTGTGTGTGTGTGTGTGTGTGTGTGTTGTGTTTCTATACTCATGAGGACCAAATATCCCCTCAGGCACAAGTGAGGAGGTTTTGCTGCTCCTGGATTTGGGTTGAGATTAGGATGAGGAGTAGGTCTAGGTTTAGGAAGGGTTGAGGCTGAGGTTTAGGTTAGTGTTAATGTAGTGAATGGAGGTGTGTGTGTGTGTGTGTGTGTGAGAGAGAGCCGTTGTAGCTGCCACTGTAAAGGCAACAGCTTTAACTCCTGTTTTTGTGCATTATGATGTCATAGTTGAATCCTGTGTAACAATTTAATTCAACAAAAGAAAATGAAGCTTTTAAATGATGCAGGTAGTTTTGTGCTGCATCATCATCATCATCATCATCATCATCATCATCATCATCCCAAACGATCTGCTTCTCCCTCCCTCTCTCTTTTACTCCCTCCCTCCTTTCTCTGTCTCTTCTTCTTCTTCTCCTTCTTCTCTCTGGATGCCGAGAGTAACAAGCCGGCCGATGGGAGATGATGGACGGATGAATAAACAGGAATAAACTATCCTCCCCCGGGAGAGAGAGAGTACAAAAAAAAAAAAAAAGCCTAGAAGGATGTAGTGAGAGGGAGTCGGGAGGGATGAGGGAGATGGAGGGAGGTGTAGAAATGGATAGAGAAGAGGAAGAGGAGAGGGGGGTGGGGTTGTGAAAAAGGATGGG
>JAXDDW010000210.1:405000-407500 GCA_034670385.1 Hoplostethus mediterraneus | reverse complement strand
ACACACACACACACACACCTTTGTGTATCAGAGGGTAATCTCTGTCCTCGCTCAGCAGGAACCATTGAAGAGCTGCTAATTACCCATAATCCACCCTGGGCCAGATGTCTGCTCTGTTGGAATGTTCAGACCGACGACCCTCTTCCTCTCCTCTTCCTCATCCTTCACCTCATCTTCATCAGTGTCCTTCCTCCTTCTCTCCCTCTCTAATCTTTTCCTCTTCACCTCCTTCTCCACATTTTCCAGATTTCCGTCTCTTTGTTTCTCTTTCTTTCTTCCCCCCAAATCCATTCATTTCTCTCCCCGTGTCACTCTATATCCTTCTCTCCCTCCCTCCTCCCCTTCCTCCTCCCTCCCTCCCTCCCTCCTCCCTCCCTCTCTCTTCATGTCTTATCCAGTTGGCTAGTTGGACCCAGAGGGACTCAGACTTGTTCTAGTTGTTGTAAACTCAAACTCCACTTCTGACCTGCAGTAAGGTACCGTAACAAACTGTGTGTGTGTGTGTGTGTGTGTGTGTGTGTGCGTGTGTGTGTGTGTGTGTTGTGTGTTTGTGTGTGTGCACATGTATGTGAATTTACACACATGCAAAACGTGTCATAGTGAGAGTTGTTGTGGCGTTGAGGACCGAAGCTGTAACAGACTTTGATCTTTGACAGACTGGCGGGAGATAAAAGAGACTTTATGACTTCCTGGTTCCTGGTAGTCTGGCTGAGTCCGGCTGAGTCTGGCTGAGTCCGGCTGAGTCCGGCTGAGTCTGGCTGAGTCTGGCTGAGTCCGGCTGAGTCCGGCTGAGTCTCACCTGAACTGCTGTTCAGGTTTTGTAACGTGCTGCAGGACGGGTGACGTTTCGCTGCCTCCCAGACGTCATTTCTGTGATGTCTGGCTCGTCTGTGACATCACAAAGCACCAGAGAGTTTACACCATAACAGGAAACTCTTTGATCTTTCTGTGATTGACGGCTGGACCTGCAACGATGCTTCAACCCCAACCCGTCTGGCGCTGCTTATTGATGACGGAACAAATGTAAGAATTATGTGCGAGTCGTGGATCCTGTTGGACCTGCCGGCGCGTGACCGCAGCTTGACGGGGGTCTTGGTTCTTCACACCTCATCAGTCTCACGTCTAAGGTCTGATCTGGGGTCAGAATGAGGCTCCTGCTGAACCAGAGACAATTCATGTCTTCATTTGAATGGTCAGGAATCAGTTGTTGCTCCCGCTTTCATCTTTAAACCAAAGATTTGCTTGTTAAAAATCAGTTTGTTGTCATGGATTTGTTTGCCGAGCAGAAACACGATCTGCTGCTCCCGGACCACGGGGGAGGTAAAGAGAGTTTGAAGAGGGAGGGAGGGAGGTTTTGTTGTCATCGTTTGTTTTGGGAAGGCTCGGCCCGGCCCGGCCCGGCGTGGCGTGGTGTGGTGTGGTGTGGCCCGGTATTGTCTGTGTGTTGGCTCAAGGTCGGTCCTCGTGAGATAAGAGGACTGTAAACATCACGTGAGCTCGGGCAGGACGAGAGAGAAACGAGAGTTGGATTCTCATTCTCAGGTGAACACAGGTGAACTGGGGGGGAGGAGGAGGGAGGAGGAGGAGGGAGGAGGAGGGGGGGAGGAGGGGGGGGGGGGAGCTGAACAGCACAATTCCCTCGTCTTTCTTTTCTCTGCGTCTGTACTCGTGACTCGTGACAGCTCGTCTCACGGATGCAGAGAAGACGGGGAGAAGAAAGTATAATAAAATAATAATAAAGTGATTTAAGGAGCGAAAGGGACGAAGCGCCGGGATGAAGATGAAGCAGGGAGGCAGAGCTCATCCCCGGTAACCACGGCGATGGCTGACGAGACTCGCGTGTGAACCCGACATAACGAGATGTTCTCAAAATGGCAAATCAGCAAGAAAGGGAGCAGCTCGTTCTCCTGGCGTCCCCCCCCCCCCCCTCCTCACCCCCCTCCCTCCCCCGTCTCCCCCCCCCCCCCCCCCCCGGGCCTCCACGTTCCTTATGCAACAGCCTCTGGGATCACATGCGGGCGGGAGCTAAACGAGATGTTTTCTTGGGAGCGCCCCGGGGCTGAACCTGGATCAGCGCTGGCTCAGGGAGTCCCAGCAGGTTTCAGCCCGTCTCATGTGGGTCTTGTTAGGGGGAGCTGAGGAGACAGACAGACCTGGGGTCAGTCTGCAACACACTGAGTCCCTACCTCTGACCTCTGACCTCTGACCTCTGACCTCTGACAAGGGAAAGGCAAAGGGGGAAAGAAGAAGAAGAAACATCCTCCATGGATGATAGATAGATAGATAGAGAGAGAGAGAGAGAGAGAGAGAGAGAGAGATAGATAGATAGATAGATAGATAGATAGATAGATAGATAGATAGATAGATAGATAGATAGATAGATATATAGATAGATAGAGAGAGAGAGAGAGAGAGAGAGAGATAGATAGATAGATAGATAGATAGATAGATAGATAGATAGATAGATAGATAGATAGATAGATAGATAGATAGATAGATA
>JAXDDW010000210.1:372500-392500 GCA_034670385.1 Hoplostethus mediterraneus | reverse complement strand
TCTCTGCCTGTCTCTCTCTGCCTGTATGTCTCTCTCTCTGCCTGTATGTCTCTCTCTCTGCCTGTCTCTGTCTCTCTCTCTGTCTGTCTGTATCTCTCTCTCTGCCTGTCTGTCTGTCTCTCTGCCTGTCTGTCTTTCTCTCGTTGTCATTTTCCATCTTTTTAAACTTTTATTTTGAAGCTTTGTGCTGTTGGGTCTTGTGTGGATGTCTTCATGAGTTGACAGCTGTGGCGACACACCATGAGTGTGTGTGTGTGTGTGTGTGTGTGTGTGTGTGTGTGTGTGTGTGTTGGGGGTGTGGGAGGTAAAGCGATAGAGAGAGAGAGATGGATGGGGCAGGACGAGTGTGTAGTGACCTCCTCAGATGGGGTCAAAGGGTCAAGGAGAGAACAGACATGGGCGGAGGAAAAAGTGTGTGTGTGTGTGTAAGTGTGTGTGTGTGTGTGTGTGTGTGTGTGTGTGTGTGTGTATTGGGCAGGGTTGCAGTAAGGAATGGGCAGTCTGTGACCTTGGAAGACCTGTGACATCACTTCCTGTTTATCTACCGCAGTCTCTTCCTCTGGGGGTAGAGGAGGGAGGACACACACACATACACACACACACACACACACACACACACACACACACACACACACACACTGACCTCTGGTGGAAGTCGCTGAGTCAGCCCTGCCCAATGATATCTGCAGTTTGTGTGTTATCATTCACTTTGATGAAAAATCAGTCAGTTCAGGGTGTGTGTGTGTGTGTGTGTGTGTGTACGTGTGTGTGTGTGTGTGTGTGTGTGTGTGTGTGTGTAAAGTGACATATTTCATAAGGGTCTTGTGAGTTATTGGACCTCAGAACAGTTACAGCCCTACATGATTTACCTGGGAGCACTTTTCAGATTGTCTCTAAAAGGATCCAGCAACTGTTTGGCAATTGAATTAATTGACCAACTTAAGAGTTGCACAATGGAAAGATTAGTAGCAGGATCGACTGTGAGTGTTGAGTATTTATTGCATATGCTAACACTTTTGAGATGAAGGTAAGCTAGCTTGTACCGCCCGCTGGACAGACACAGTGTGCTAAAGTGTTAGCATGATGAAAGTTGGTGTCATCACTGTCAATAAATGAGACCATGGTGGAGACGGTTGGCAGCATTGTTTCTCAAAACCACATTTCCCATAAACCCCTCTGCTTCCTGTTGCAAAGAGGATGTTGCTACTGGTCCTCCCTTCCCTTCCCTTGCGTCACCCCGGCCTTGTTTCTTTTCAACTTCTCTTGACGTTGCCTTTGATCAGTCGTTGCCAAAAAACTCTTTATCTTTATCTCCGTTAGCGCTGGACGAACAGCGCCCTCTTCCTGTTTGGTGAAGAACAGCGCCCTCTTCCTGTTTGGTGAAGAACAGCGCCCTCTTCCTGTTTGGTGAAGAACAGCGCCCTCTTCCTGTTTGGTGAAGAACAGCACCCTCTTCCTGTTTGGTGAAGAACAGCACCCTCTTCCTGTTTGGTGAAGAACAGCACCCTCTTCCTGTTTCCAGCAGATCCTGCAATCCAGCAGATTTCCCTCCAAAACGACCCGGTGATCACAAAGTACAATGAGAGTAGAGGCTGGTAGAGGTTGACAGGCTGGTTGAGGTTGACAGGTTGGTTGAGGTTGACAGGCTGGTTGAGGTTGACAGGCTGGTTGAGGTTGACAGGCTGGTAGAGGTTGACAGGTTGGTAGAGGTTGACAGGCTGGTAGAGGTTGACAGGCTGGTTGAGGTTGACAGGCTGGTTGAGGTTGACAGGTTGGTTGAGGCTGACAGGCTGGTTGAGGTTGACAGGCTGGTAGAGGTTGACAGGCTGGTAGAGGTTGACAGGCTGGTAGAGGTTGACAGGCTGGTTGAGGTTGACAGGTTGGTTGAGGTTGACAGGCTGCTGGTGGTCTGGTTGGTTTATGGTTGTCATACTAGCATCTCTAAGGTAACGTGGTGATTTATTGACTCATTTAGCACCTTTACATAGTTTACGCCCGTTGAGAGTCTCTGCCGGTTGTTCCTGTCTTCAGTTTATCTCAGATTGTGAGAGACACTAAAGGAGAGTTTTAAAGGATCTGGGGAGATTTGAGTACAAATGATACTAAATCTCCCGTTTGGGTTGGAAAGCTGAAATAACACAGAGTCAGACTGAGACTCGGACTCGCCCCCTGCTGCCACGTTGCTGAATGACATCTAATATTCAGAGCCGCTGTCATGATCTCAGTGAATGTGACCCAGTGTAGCAGGTAGACCCGTCAGGTTTCCATGGTTACTGTTAAAGCCGTTTTTTTTTATTTTTTACATCACTTCTCTCACCTCGTGTTGCCGTGTGCAGGACGTTACCAGGAAGTGGCTGTCAGCAGACACATCGGGCCGATATTGACCTGTTCTAGGTTATTGGGTATCGGTCAGTGTTGTTCCTCCCTGACCACAGACGGATCCAAACCGTCTGTAAAACCGGCAATGAAACTTGAAAGGCCCGATGACTGGGAGTGGTGGTGGACCCTGCTAACTCCACAGGAATTGAATGAATGTGGTTTTGAGGTTTCGTGTCCAGATGCTGTTTTCAGAGGCTTGAAAATGGAGTTGAATCGGCAACGTCGGTCTAAAAATATCAGCATTGGTATCGGCCTTCAAAAACCCATTATGGTTCAACACACACACACACACACACACACAGGTGCACGGCAACATGTGCACAAATTAATAAGCTTTTCAATCACGTTAGGCATACCTCTGTGTGTGTGTGTGTGTGTGTGTGTGTGTGTGTGTGTGTGACTCATGTCTCTGTCCTTCTAAACCATCACAATCAAAGTGACGTAAATCTCTGCGTCAGTAATTAGCATCAAATTGGATCTTTGTTCCCGTTAGCAAACATGGCTGAACGCATCCGATTCTTCAATTAGGCCCTACCTGACACACACACACACACACACACACACACACACACACACACACACACACAAAACAAGTGTGCACCTGTCAAACACACACCCATCTCTCTTCATAATGCTCAATTCCATTACTTCCATTACTCCACCCTCTCATTTGTCTCCGTGTGTGTGTGTGTGTGTGTGTGTGTGTGTGTGTGTGATGAAGAGAATATGACGCAGAGAGAAAAAGGGATAGAGGTTGAAGGGGATGTGAATGATGACCGGGAGAGGGAGAAAGGGGAAAGATGGAGAGAATGGTAGAGAGACTAAGAAAATCAATGGAGAGAGAGAGAGAGAGAGAGAGAGAGAGAAACCTTGGAGAAGTGGAAGGGAGGGACTCACCGAGAGAGAGAGAGATTGATAGAATAAAAGAGGAAATCAAGCGAGAGAGAGGAAGTGACTGAGAGAGAGAGGTTGACAGAGAAAGGGGGAGAGAGAGAGGGAGAGAGAGGGAGAGAGAGGGAGGATGAGTGAGGGTGAATTGTGGCTCGTGTCACTATAAATTACTTCCAGAGTCTAATCACTGCAGGCAGCCAGGTCTCTGAGAAACACACACCCTTTTAGTGAGTGTGTGTGTTCATTGATTTAGGAACTGTGTGTGTGTGTGTGTGTGTGTGTGTGTGTGTCTTCAATTAGGCTCGTTGAAACGCCAGACAGACACGTCCCTTAATGAACTCTCCTCCAAAATGGCTGCCGTGCCTCGTGTGTTCATCAGGGTGGAAACCGTCTAAATTTAACACATTAAAAGCCTTAAAATGTCAAAACAATAATTAATAGTTTGACTTTACTTTGAATTCACTTTTCATTTGACAGATTCTTTCCAGTCGGGGTTGGGAGTTGGGAAGGAAGGAAAACCAAACGAGACAAATGGTTTGATTGGTGTAGTTTGACCGCCGAGCATGTCCACTCTGCCACACATGTTGGACTTTTATTTTCTTAAATTGTCTGTTTACAGTGTCAGGACCGGTGCTGCTGTTTCTCCAGCTTCATCTGTCTTCATGTTGACTGTTCATTTGGTCTTTAAAAGGTCTTGAATTTGTCTCTCTAAAACCCTGTTTATCCCTCAGATTGGCGGTGAGTGTGTGTGTGTGTGTGTGTGTGTGTGTGTGTGTGTGTATCTGTCAGTATTTTTACTCTTCATGTCCTTCCATCTGTTTCGTGTCTCTTGTGAGTTTGTTACTGTGTGTTATATTTAGTACACAGATCCCTTCAGTGTAGAAATGATTCATTCAATATATATACTAGTACATACTGTATACACTACTAAGATATACCAGTACATATACACTACTAAGATATACTAGTACATATGCACTTCTAAGATATACTAGTACATATACAATATTAAGATATACTAGTACATATACAATATTAAGATATACTAGTACATCTACACTTTTGATGTTTCAGTGCCGCATTCAGTCTTCAATGGATCTTCATTTGTTGACAAGATAATAATAATAATAATAATAATAATAATAATAATATTAATAATAATAACAGTAACAATAATAATAATAATAGTAATAATAGTAATAATAATAATAATAATAATAATAATAATAGTCATAGTAATAATAATAATAATAATAGTCATAATATATTTTATCTGTATAGCTTTTCTTGGTATTTAAAGACACTTTAATAAATCATTCATTACAATAAAATATAGGAAAGAAAACAAACAAAATGAAGATGAGGAGACTTTTAGAAGCACGTTGCTAAAATTTCAGATTAAAAGCACGTTTCAAAAAGGTGAGTTTTGAGGGAGGGGAACGAGGTCCCGGATGTGACGAGTCTTGACGTGATGAATGGATGAGAGTCTCAGCAGCTGAGAAGGAGAGGGAAGGTCGGAGACGGGTGGTGTTTTCAGATGGTTTTGGTGATACGGTTGATGATGGGAGTCGAAAGAAAGGGGTGGGGTCAAAAAAAGCACCATGGTTACGGATGTGAGGGGACGGGAGGACGGTGCAGCCAGCGAAACCACACAGCGTCTCCTTTCACAAGCATGGACGATGAGCAAGCAGCCGTTGTCTCCTGCAGGGGGCATGACTGAGCTGTGGGAAGGGGCTGCAGGCAGAAGCTGGACACACACACACACACACACATACACACATTTCCCCACTAATTTAACCACTTAGACTGCAAGCGAATCTGACTTGTTATGAGGGAACATTCACGCCTCCACGCCGACCGCTGGGCACAGCAGCATCACCACCGTGTCCCTAGAACCTCAGATGCCCTTTCACCGCCCAGGCCCGGGACTCCCAGTACACTGGATGCAAACAAATATGACAAACAACCTCTTGATAAGCACTTGAAACAGGAAGTAGATTGATATTGAAGTAATGCAGTGGAAAGTGGAGGTAGATGGCGTGGGAGGGCGGAGAAATTTACCTTTGACTCTGACGACCCGGGTTCAATTCCCAACTCATTTGAAGTTTTCTGCTGGGGGAGACTTTTATTTTGGAGTGAAAGTTGTGCCAAAACATACTCAATACTCAAAACATTTGAAGAAAAATCCACCATGGATACTTTTACACTGTTAGACATCATCTTGTTGGTGTATCCTCTTTTCCTCAGCCTGCCTCGTCTACTTCTATTTCAGTTAGTGACTTCCTACATTTCCCAGAATGCCTTTGTTGAATTTCAGCTGTGGGTTTAATAAGAGTGAGAGGTTTCCCAGTCAAAACATGTCTTGTAGCTGCATTGCATTCTGGTCTGTCTTGCTACTGCATTGCATTCTGGTCTATCTTGCTACTGCATTGCATTCTGGTCTATCTGGCTACTGCATTGCATTCTGGTCTATCTGGCTACTGCATTGCAATCTGGTCTATCTTGCTACTGCATTGCATTCTGGTCTATCTTGCTACTGCATTGCATTCTGGTCTATCTGGCCTACTGCATTGCATTCTGGTCTATCTTGCTACTGCATTGCATTCTGGTCTATCTTGCTACTGCATTGAATTCTGGTCTATCTACTGTCTGTGGAGAAATTGGTCTCTCTCCTCTCCTGCGATGGATTTCTCCTGTATGATGCTTGAAAGTCGATCGTCTCCCACTGACCCAACGCTGGCGTGGAGGCTAGCGTGGCGGCGGCGTGGCGTTTACGTTCCCAGGAAGTAAAACTCATTTAACCTTTGAGACTCTTCTGGCGTTTGAGGCGTTGCTGCAGGAGACGCCAGGGTGGCTTTTCATTTTCTTCTCCTCAAAAGGGATTATTTGCCTTTCAGATCAAAAACCCCTAAACCTGCGGGATTAGTTGGCAGCTATTTTCACAGCTTTATAAGCCCCCGTGCTTTGTTACCTCGACGGCGAAGAGACGCGGAGGCCCGGTAACGCGTTCAGACGTGGTGGCAGAGGGGAGTCTGGGTAATGTGGTTCACCCAGTAGAACCAGTAAGGTCGGTTTGGTTCAGTCGTAAACGGTAGACGTGGTTTACTGCAAGGAGAAAAACATGAAGGGTACTTATAGGGATGTACACACACACACACACACACACACACACACACACACACACACACACACACACACACACACTTTGTTTTAGTCTACAGTGTGTAGTGGCAGTGTTATTTAAGAGGGACATAAATGGAGCCTGCTGAGCACTGGGCTGTGTCTCATAAGCTTGTCACACACACACACACACACACACACACACACACACACACACACACACACACACACACACACACACACCAAATAAATGTATTTTCATCATGCACACAAAAATACACACACATCCATCCATTATCTATCACCACTTAATACACACACATTGATTTGTTTATTTGTGTGTGTGTGTGCAATAAAAAGATGACGGAATGCACGAGCAATGTAAACAACAGAAAACTGTGTGTGTGTGTGTGTATGTGTGTGTGTGTGTGTGTGTGTGTGTGTGTGCGCGCGCCACAACAGCTTGCCTAAATCTGCGTCCTCCATTCTGACACTCCAACGCACTCAGAGGGGAATGAATTAGTGATCGGCCCGCGGAGAAAATAACTTGACGCAACACCTCACTAATGTATCTGAGTGTGTGTGTAATAATATATAGACTGTAGTGTGTGTGTGTGTGTGTGTGTGTGTGATCTGTCTCCCTGGTGTGAGAGTGGGCTTGGTGAAAGTATCACTCTGGTGTTTTTAATGTGTCAGCTGGAAGCAGCTCTGGTTATTTTAATCTCTCTCTCTCTCTCTCTCTCTCTCTCTCTCTCTCTCTCTAACTCTCTCTCTCTCTCTCTCTCTCTCTCTCTCTCTCTCTCCCTCATCAGTATTTAATGAGAGAGGAGGTGACCGGGTACACCCTCTCTCTCTGTCCTCAGGTTAAAGGTTTGTCAGTAACACCGATGATGATTCATGTTTCGTCCCTTCGCTCCCATACACTCCTGGCAGCGTTGAGATGGTTGAGTCTCACCGAGGCCGGTCATGATGAAAGCACCCCCCCCCCAAATGTAGGTGTAATGTAAAGGCTGTGGTTGTCGCCTTGGTAACGTGTGTTATCCATTTTTAGCGAATGAAAGGGAGGGAGCAGTGTAAATAATGGATAAACATACAGTACAAAAAAAACAACTCCAAAATAATGAAATTAAAAGTTTGTAAATATCCCAACTTGTGATATAAAAAACACTCATGCAGACAACATAAACATCTAAGACCACATTTCTATAATACATCTAGGGTGCATGAGACTTCACACATAAACCAACCAGCTAGAACCAGTTGACCGTCTGAACCAGGTTGTTGTGGTGTGTCTGTAGATCCTCCAGTAACGTTCTCAGTAAAAGTGATCAGTGTGATCAGGTAGATTTGTCTCCAAATGTAGGTTACTGTGACTCAGTAAACTGTCTTGTCTTTAGCCCTAGTCTCTACTCCAAAACACTCTGAGTTGGAGCTGGAGAAGAGTCAGCTAGTTCACCTGAACTAACTGGTAGCTAGCTAACTAGTTACTGTTAACATGGGACTACTAGCCACTGCTAACGCTAGCTTCTACTAGATACATTAGCTAGTGTGCTAATCAGATGTGTTAACAAGACAGTGATGGTTAGCTGACCAGATACTATGGTTAGCTAGTGAACAAGCTACACTGAATCAATCAGATGTATTGATCAGTGATGAAATGATCAGTTCAGTAGAAACAGAATGAACCACGTCTGTTGCTTTTACCTTCCAGAACCATCTTCGGTCTCTTTCCTCTCCTCCGAACCGACTGTGGAGTTTCTTTTTAAACCTGAATCTGCCCAGTGACGGCCAGAGGCTTCTCTCTCTCCTCCTCTGTCCAATCCCACCATCTTTCTTTTCACGTCATGTTATGCAAGACAGGGAGGAAGAAGAGCGACCCCCCCCCCCAACCCGTCCCATTCAGGGCTTCCCTAATGTTTTTACTGCATCTGATTCACGTCGAGGTCAGACCGCTGCACTTGAAGAAGTCGTTCCCAAAACATTTCTTAATAAAATGTTTTGATGTTTCAGCGCCTCATTCATTCTCTTGAAAATAAATTGGATTGGACACACACACAGTTTCTGTTGTTTTGCCATCCAAGGACACCGTTTGAGAAAAATGGGAAATATAAACAGGCTCTTCAAAAAAACAAAATTAAGGGCTGTGTTGAAAAGAAAAACTCGTCGGACCCAGTGAACAACCTATTGAACAACCTAGTGAACAACCTAGTGAACAACGCGGTGAACAACCTAGAGAACAACCCAGTGAACAACCTAAAGAACAACCCAGTGAACAACCTAGTGAACAACCTAGTGAACAACCCAGTAAACAACCTAGAGAACAACCCAGTGAACAACCTAGTGAACAACCTAAAGAACAACCCAGTGAACAACCTAGTGAACAACCTAGTGAACAACCCAGTGAACAACCTAGAGAACAACCCAGTGAACAACCTAAAGAACAACCCAGTGAACAACCTAGTGAACAACCCAGTGAACAACCTAAAGAACAACCCAGTGAACAACCCAGTGAACAACCTAGTGAACAACCCAGTGAACAACCTAAAGAACAACCTAGTGAACAACCTAGTGAACAACCCAGTGAACAACCTAAAGAACAACCCAGTGAACAACCTAGAGAACAACCTAGTGAACAACCTAGAGAACAACCCAGTGAACAACCTAAAGAACAACCCAGTGAACAACCTAGTGAACAACCTAGTGAACAACCCAGTAAACAACCTAGTAAACAACCTAGTGAACAACCCAGTGAACAACCCAGTAAACAACCCAGTAAACAACCTAGTGAACAACCCAGTAAACAACCCAGTAATCAACCTAGTGAACAACCTAGTGAACAACCCAGTAAACAACCTAGTGAACAACCCAGTGAACAACCTAAAGAACAACCCAGTGAACAACCCAGTGAACAACCTAGTGAACAACCCAGTGAACAACCCAGTGAACAACCCAGTGAACAACCCAGTGAATGTTACTGCAGACTCTGAAAGGCATTGGTAGCTTCAGATCTTATTTCCCATAAGCCACTGCAGCCTCCAGCATCTGAAACACTTTATTGCATGGCCTCCTTCCTCTTTCTGTCTTATCTGTGCATGGGGAATTTCAGTGATGTCTCTATGGTCCTGTAAGTTAACTGAGGTAGTTAACACACACATACACACACACACACACACACACACACACACACACACACACACACACACACACACACACACACTCCAGATCGTATACTTTTTAAAATGCCAAACTCCAAAACTCTAGGGGTTTGATTTAGCAACTGTACCGCGACCCTGGTGACACGTGTCTCCGCTAATCCACTGTAGTAGACAAGTATTTAACACACACACACACACACACACACACACACACACACACACACACACACACACACACACACACACACACACACACACACACACACACACACACACTCTTTCATTAGTTGTAAAGCCGTTGAAATAAAAAGCCCTATCGGGAGGACTTGGTTGTCATGCTTTAATAAACATGTCATCTCCCGTATTTAATAGATTTTATTGTTTCAGTGTTTAGTAACTCATTAGTTCTCACCCGGAAAATAAACAAGCTCTGCTGTCAGCGTGTTGAGGCTCCAATTACACACCAGGAAGTGTCAGTCAAGCAATCTGATTGGTCAAAGAGGTTTTGCTTCTCAAATGCATGTACAGCGTTTTCCATTTTCCTTTATTCTTATTTCTTACTTGGGGAAAAAAAGCCTTTAATACCTTTATTGTGATGGTGGGTGCCACCATATTACCCATAATCCCACTGCAGAACGCCCTCTCAGGTCTTACTACTATTAGAAATGTGCTGGAAAGCTAGTGGTGCTGTTACATCTATCTTGTGTTAACTAAACTAAATGTCATCAAGCCGCCGTCTGGCTGCCGTCACAGTTTACCAATCAAGTATAAAAAAAGGTTTGTCACTTAAATCACACGTCTGACATTTCTCTTTTTTTGCTTCTCTGAGTCAAACGTTACTAATTAGCGGCACCCACTGTTTTCATGCAGCTGTACAGGGTTTTTTTTCCCCTGCTGAAAGACTGTAAGGTTCGGTGGGTGTGACGTGTGATAACAGCTACAGTTTGAAGATGTTCAAATTGGACGTGGTTCGCCGAGCTTCGTGTGAACGGTTTTTTAAGCCGATATTAAAGGAGGTTTTCGGGGAGACTGGCCGGTTGGAAGGTGTTTTTGAAGGCACACAGTGATTTGAAGTGAGAAGAAGAATGAACTTTAGCGTGTTAGCATGTTAGCATGAGCAGCGATAGCCACCATGGTTGAAAAGACAAAGAAAAAGAGTGCCACCTTTGGAGGCATTTTTGACGCTATTTTCAGGTGAGCGGCAGCGTATTCATCCGCCGCGTAGCGATTTTTTTTTTTACTTCACTTCCTATGGAAACAGGAAAAGTAGTCCCTGCTAGTTCAAAACAGCGCTTTGTTGTTTTCGTGCCGCGTATCCAATATCACGCGACGTAGCATCCACGCTAAAGTGTTAGCATGGCGCGAATGATCCACCGGGGACACGGGGATGACCGCGGGGTGTCTTAACGCTCTCATCTTAAAAACCCGGTCCAGTCCTCGGAGCTCCCTGATTGGCCGGGGCGGTGAGCTGTCGTGGTTGCCGTGGGACGCGGCGGATGATTCCATCAATGGTGATTCGCCGCGACGCCTCATTCATGTTGATGCTGAGTGGCTGTTTGCAGTCGCTCGGGATGATTCGTTTTGTCTGTTTGTGTTCGACGTTTGATAGTGACAGGGGCAGACATCTCCCTCCCCCCCTCCCTCCCTCCTCCCCCTCATTTTTTCCGCCTCCCCCTTTCCCTCCCCCTCTCTCTCCAACGCTCTGCCTCCTCTTCTTCCTCCATACCTTCCCTCCCCTAATCCCTTTCTTTCCTCCCCTCTATCTCCCTCTTCTTCCTTCCTAATTAAGTGTTCATCTTCCCCCTTTCTCCCTCCCTCCCTCCCTCCTCCCTCCCCTCTCCCTCCTCCCCCCCCTAAGCGTTGTTCTCCCTGACAACACTGTGTTATGTAATCTCTCCGGGCTTCGGTTACGCAAATTTCATACATTTTTATTTACATGCGGTCTCTCTCTCTCTCTCTCTCTCTCTCCTCCCCCCTCTCCCCTCTCCCCACCTCTGTACAATCTCTCTATTTGTCTCCCTCTCTCTCTTTCATTCACGCACTCTCTCTCTCTCTTACTATATCTCCTTCTCTCTCCTCTCTGTCTCCCTCATTCAACTCCTCCCATTCTTCCCTCCTCCTCCTTCTCTCTCTCTCTCTCTCCCTCATCCACTCTCTGTCAACCTCTCTATCTTCTCTCCCTCTCCCCCACCTTCGTCTTTCATCCCCTTCTGCCTCTCTCTCTCTCTCTCTCTCTCTCTCCTTAAATCTACTCTCTCTACGTTTCTCTCTCCCCCTACTCTCTCTTCCTCCTCACAACATTTATCTTCCCTCCCTCCCTCTTCTCCCCCTCCCTCCCTCATCTCCTCTCAACATTTCTCTCTCCTCCCTTCCCTTCTTGCCTCTTCCTCTCTCTCTCTCTCTCTCTCTCTCTCTCTCTCCCTCATCTACTGCCCTCTAAACATTTCTCCCTCCTCCGTCTCCCACCCCTCTCTCTCTCTCTCTCTCTCTCTCTCTCTCTCTCTCCCCCCTCCCTCCCTCCCTCCCCAGCGACCAGCGGTCTGGAGGCAGAGAGCGGCAGGCGTGGCGGTAGTAGCAGCAGCAGCAGCAGTGGCCATAACAACCACGGCGGCAATAGCGGCGGTGGCGGCGGCGGCGGCGGCGGCTGCAGCAACAGCGGCGGCGGCGCGGCCCACTTCAGGTCTCCATGGCAACAGAGCGTGAACGTGTTCGGCTCGTGGAGCAGGCCGGAGTGTGTCGAGGAGCTGCACCAGCAAGCGCAGCTCAACCTCCAGAGCCTGCTGCAAGGTAAGGGGGAGAGACGGGAGGAGGAGGAGAGGATGGATGGAGGGAGTGGACGGAGGAGGGTGTGTGTGTGTGTGTGCGTGTGCGTGTGTGTGTGTGTGCGTGTGTGTGTGTGTTGAGTGGGTGGGGAGGCGTTGAGGCGCAGGCGGAGGCGGGTGGGGAAGTGTTTACATGCGTGTGGCGTTGGAACGGCGGTGGTAGGGTGTGTGTGTGTGTCGGATTCACCTTGCCACATCGTGTGTGTGTGTGTGCTGTTTATCGTGTGTGATAGGGTGTGTGTGTGTGTGTGTGTTGGGTTTACCTCCCCACCTTGAGTTTATAATGAAGTGTGTGTGTGTGTGTGTGTGTGTGTGTGTGTGTGTGTGTGAGAGGCATTTTTAACGCATCTGTTTAGTTGATAGGTAGGCGTTGTTACTGTAGCTTGTTTTGCTGTGTGTGTGTGTGTGTGCGCGTGTGTGCGTGCGTGTGCATGTGTGTGTGTGTGTGTGTGTGTGTGTGTGTGTGTACATTAGACAGTGCCTGAGGGAACCAGGGTTTCCGTTCCTGCTGCACTCAAATACTACTGGTTCTTACATTCTGCTCCCTGCCAGCTGTCTCACCCTCTCTCTCTCTCTCTCTCTCTCTCTCTCTCTCTCTGTGTCAGTCTACCTCGCTCGCCCGCTCTCTCTCCCTCTCTGACTCATGCAGTCTCACCCTTTGCCCTGCCCTATCCATTAAAACAAATCACTGAGACCTCCGCTGAATGAACAAGAGGGCTGAATGGACAACCTTGAACAACCAGTTAAATGAATGGATGTGGACAGTGGGCGGTGGGGTGAGACAGCCGGGTGTCTCTCTCTCTCTCTCTCTCTCTCTCCCACCTGCCTCTCTCTCTCTCTCTCTCTCTCTCTCTCTCTCTCTCTCTCTCTCTCTCTCTCCCACCTGCCTCTCTCTCTCTCTCTCTATTGACACTGTAGGTTTATTTAACTTACAACACCTGTGTAGTTATAGAGAGAGCTCTCGATCTATTTATGGTGTGTGTGTGTGTGTGTGTGTGTGTGTGTGTGTGTGTGTGTTCTCTCAGATGGGCTGGCATCTTGTGTGTACAATCAAAACAAGATGGATGAATACAGTCGTGGGTGGACAACGGGGATACGGCGTTACGGAGAAAGTGTGTGTGTGTGTGTGTGTGTGTGTTTTATGTCTGTGTGTGTGTGTGTGTGTGTGTGTGTGTGTTTGTGTGGCCATTTATATTTCTGTCTCTTGTGTTTGTGTCCATTTCTGTGTGTGTCCATCTGTTTGTGTGTGTGTGTTATATAACACCGAAGCAAACAACGGGGCTCTCTCTCTCTCTTTCTGTCTGTCTCTCTTAATGTCTCTCTCTCTCTCTCTCTTTCTGTCTGTCTCTCTTAATCTATCTCTCTCACTCTCTCTCTGTGTGTCTCTCTCCCTCCCTCCCTCTCTCTCTCCCTCTCTCTCTCTCTCTCTGTCCATCCTCTCCCACTGGCCACAGCACAGTAAAATATTCATGCTCTCGTCTCCCCGACTCTCCTCCCTCCATATTTATGAAGCTCTGTATTGTCCTCCAGTGTGGACGGTTTTCTGCGTTGTCTTGCGAGATTCAATCGGAGCTGCACCAGATTTATCTTCCTGTTGCTGCTGAGGCGGTAAAACCAGCCGCTCCGCCCCGGTGAGATCGGCGGCATCGCTTCATCTGGTGTCTCTTACCGGGAAAAATCACGTTTTACTGTCGAAAGAAAGAAATGTCATCTTCTTTCTAGACCCTCCATTTTGCACCGACGTCCAACAATCACAAATTCATCCACGATAGACCAGAATGCAACGCAGTCGCCAAGATAGACCAGAATGCATTGCAGCCACAAGACAAAGTTCTGAGGGCAACTGCAAAAACATGCTCTCTTGCTGTCTTGCTGAGCTGAAGGCAAAAAAAGTTCACCGGAGGTTGTCGCAAGGCATCCTGGGAAATGTAGGAAATCACCGACTGGTGATACGACGCGTGAACGTGACAAAGTGACGATGCGTAACGCTGTGGAAGGTTGAGAGAGAGTTTGGCAGCCGTCCAGCAGAGAGGCTGGTGTTGTGGTTGCACCTCTGCTGCTTGTTGTTACTACTGAGCTACTGACGATCTGAACATGTGATCTAGTCAGCCTCACCCTCCTCATCCTCAACATCATACCTTCATCTGTTCCTCCGGTGTAGACAGACTCGTACTTGTCCATTTTCGCTGTGTCATTTTGCTTTAATCTGTTAAATAACAGTGAAATATTATTGCGCCACGTGACTGAAGCACATGGTTGTCCGCCTTAGATGTGCTGGGTTTTCAGCAGGAGGACGTGAGCGTTTTCATCTATTTTGGTAGAATATTCCTATGCGTCTGTTTTTGCCAGCGCTATTTCTTTTCTTCACTTGACATACAGGCACATATAGATGAAATAATGCCGCACAGGGATAGAACACACACACATTCACCTACAGATATATCACATCAAAACAATAAAGTACAAGACTCCTAACTAAGGTCGTCAATAACTGATGAGCATCTCCTTTTACTTGCATCTGAATCTCACGTATCGGCAGAGTAATGTTCCTGTGGTCGGATGCCGTCAGCCACAGTTTGATTTGATGCAGCACTGGAGTATCTGTTATACTCTGCCTATACTCTGCCCCATGGTGTTGCTGTTACAATACTCTAATAAATACTGATGAGGTTTCTCATGGAGGAGTGTTGTTCAGTCGAGGTGGAAGTGAGGCTCTTCTGGCAGCTCGTCTTGGCCCGGTCCTGAAGAAGACGTGTCGTTCTGGTTTTTGGTTTGTTTTGGCAGAAGGAGATTCATCGCCCCACTACTGGCTTTGTTTACATCCTAATTTACCCAAGACGCTGAGTTTCTGATACAAGAACACAGAGCAGAGCTGCGTTTGTAGAAGTGCAGCGTTTTATTACCAGTAAGTCATTCAATTTGAGACGTTAGTGTAATCACCGTAAACAAACCAGACCATCACTAGAACCCTGTCAGCCTCAACCACCCTCTACCAGCCTCCACCAGCCTCCACCGGCCTCCACCAGCCTCTACCGGCCTCCACCGGCCTCTACCGGCCTCCACCAGCCTCTACCAGCCTCCACCAGCCTCCACCAGCCTCTACCGGCCTCCACCGGCCTCTACCGGCCTCCACCAGCCTCTACCAGCCTCCACCAGCCTCCACCAGCCTCCACCGGCCTCTACCATCCTCCACCAGCCTCCACTAGCCTCCACCAGCCTCTACCGGCCTCCACCAGCCTCCACCAGCCTCCACCAGCCTCTACCAGCCTCCACCGGCCTCCACCAGCCTCCACCGGCCTCTACCACCCTCCACCACCCTCCACCAGCCTCCACCGGCCTCCACTAGCCTCTACTAGCCCCTACCAGCCTCTACTAGCCTCTACTAGCCTCAACCAGCCTCTACTAGCCTCTACTAGCCTCTACCAGCCTGTCAGCCTCTACTAGCCTCTACTAGCCTCAACCAGCCTCCACCGGCCTCTACCAGCCTCTACTCCTCCTCTGAGACTTTCCTTGATGGCTGCCGCTGTAGTTCTTCACCTGAAGTTTACCAAGAACAAACCGACGTCTGGATTCAACTCTCGTACCATCTCTCCCCGGGTTGTGTTTCTTTAGCTAGCGCTCCTCCGTCACACATCGTCGCCCTGCCACTCTCCGATAGGTCCTTTTCTTTCTGACCTCACCTCACCCACACCTGAGACATGGAATAAAACCAGAAGAAGTACATGAAGCTGACACGGGGAGGCCAAACAATACTGAGCTGACAACTCCTCCGGTTTCTGTGGCCAAGAACGCAACGAGCACGAGGCTGCAAGCTGCCAGAGCTCCCAGACAAACAAGTGGGCACTGTGCACAATAATAGGCAACAAGCTACCGGCTGCACTGAGATGCACATGAAGACAGACGTAAGAGGAATTCACGGCCTTGTGGATGTCTTACCTAGTGCAGAACAAGTTGCCTCTTGTCTCCTCCCCAAACGGCGTCTTACTCGGTTCGTTGGTGATCTAAGATGACGGCTAACGACGCTGTCAGAATAAAAGCTACAGAGTTGTACGCTTTGTCGCGGCAACAAAAGTTACAACTCTGTACCTTTTTTTTTTTCTTTCTGAGAAAATGTAATATGAATGCAACCGATAAGCTATTAAGACGATCCCAGAATGCAGTGGGAGTCTAAGTGGAGTAACCCTCCAGCATGTTTTCCCCTCAAGGATGTAGTTCTCTCACTCTGCAGCGCCCCCTGCACTTGAAGTCACGTTTGAATCCCATTTAGTCATAAATTAAGAAAAAGTTAAGAAAATATCAGAAATATTGTGACGACCAAGACTAAAGTTATGCCAAAGAAATAGCACTTACAAAGATTTTTCTTGCTGAGGTTTTGTGAATCCGGTCCCTGGTTATCACGTTGTTGGCACGGCAACCAATTTCATTTTTGCTGTTTGTGCTTTTTGGCAATTATCAGCACAGTTGTTGTTGTTTTTTTATGTGTTCATCCAATCAAATTACTGGGCTGTAACGACCCGTTGAGGAAACGAGGATGAGATTGAGGTGAGACCGGCCGAGCTTCAGATCCACTTGAGAGAGTTTGATCGATGAAGGGATTTTTCCAGACACATTGACACCCTCAGTATCACCTCTCATCTAAACCACCGTGGGTCACACTGTAGCCAGAGGACTTCAGAGTGTGTGTGTGTGTGTGTGTGTGTGATTTTAGATGCTGTGATACTGAATTTAACACTCGTAACACACTACCGGAGTACAAAATTGTGTCACGCTGCAGACTGGTGTAATGTTGTCAAACAGAGTGTGAGTCGTGCTTCAGATAAGAGTCAGCTGCCTGCCCTCTGATCAATAATCACCAATCAATCGTTTTATTTCAAGGTCCAGGCTGCAACATCAGTGCATTCATCAGCAGCATGTAACAACACCGAAGAGATCTGTCTTTGATTTGCATCCGTTATGACCTTTTTTTAACCTGCACCTCTATTGCGATGACCTCATTTCCCCCCTCGGGATCAATGAGGTTCATTTTATCTTGCTCTATCTTATCGTGGCGCCACTCAACCTCGGCACCAGCTCAACGTGTTCGATATCCTGCGAACCCGGCGGTGTGATGCAGCCAACCTGACTCTGAAAAATGTCCACGCTAACCCTCTAAGTGTCCGGGTCTGATGCTCGCCGTGAAGTAAAGAGGCGAGATAAGGTGTCGCCGTGGTCACGGTGGTCACGGTGGTCAATACGCCTTATCGAACAGGTAGAGTATTGATCAGGCACCTCGTGTACGGACCGCTGACTCGGGAGGAGTTTCGTCCGACAACTCAGCTTGAGACCAGAAGCCTTGAAGAAACATCCAACGAGAACAGAAATCATATTGCAGGGTATTGGTTCATATAGGAGACGCTGCTGCTACGTGGTTAGCATGGTTAGCATGGTTAGCATGATAAGAACCTGATGAAGGATGTGTGGTAGGGAATGGAAGAGGATAAATAAAGAGTAATAGCAAAAAATATTTATAAATGTCCACCATTTGAAATGACTTCTACTCTTAAACCTCACTATTGACCGCTGAATCGTTATTAGCAATATTGATCAGTCTCCTACAAAATAGCAACATTTGAATTTTTTTCCCCCCAGAAACGATATATAGCAATTTGGATCGGAAGTCTTCATGGTTTTAACTGTAAAGGTCAAACTGGTTCCCACTCTTTCCTTGGGTAGCCCCGAATTGTGTTTGCAGTTTGGCGCCCCCTATTGAAATACCATCTCCCCACTATTGGTCTCGTTTATGAGTCAATTTAAACGGACTGCAGACATTTTTCACGCTAACAGACAATTGACTTTAACAGACGCTTGACTTGAAGAACCGAACGTCATGCACTGACGTTCGGTTCTTCAAGTCAAGCGTCTGTTAGCGTGAAAAACATCTGTTTTAGCTGTTTCCATTGGTGAGCATTAAAGTGAAACGGGCCTTTTTAGCATTTGTGAACATGAACATGAACAAGCGACAACAGCGAGCTGAGGCCGATCTGAAACACAGCCCGGAGCGAGGAGGGCTGATCGTGAGGATTGGTGGAATGTTTGTCTGAACCAAATGACCTTTACAAGGCGCTCGCTCCCCCCCGTCACTTTCATCATCTTTTTTCAATTCTTTCTCTCTAATCAGACAAACTGGTCTCTTGTTTCGGTCCTCAGGGGACTGTCGGTGATGCTGTGTGACATTTAAGCATTTAAGCTAACCTGCCAAAAGCTCAAGTTAGCCTCGTGCTAATCTAACGTAGCGATCGGGTTTGAATCTAAAACTCAGGCTGCCGTGAACTGACTGGGTAACGATCTCCCCTCCCTCAACGACAGTCACACCGCCGCTGTGCGTAAGGTGTCCGTTCACCCCAATGCATGCTGGGGGACAGGTACCCTGCAGCATTCACTCCTTTAGCTCGGGTCGTTTGAACACCAGGACGCCTGGAAATGCAGGTGTTGGTTCTCTTCTGAGCAAAACGTGGCTCGTTAGGAGCGAGAACGCAGTCTGAACCAACTACAGGGAGCAACTCCAAAACACAAGGGATTATGGGTAGCGGCAGTTCCTCATGCTTGGAAAGCCGAGCGAGGGTGAACCGTCTGGACTGATGCTCAGATCCAGACATTGAACATGGATGGATAGATAGATGACGCAAAGGGTCGTCTTCCTTGAACGCTCCCCGGAAAACCGACCAGGACCGGGAGTCACGGCGTGACCGAGAGGAGGAAGCTCCCTAATCGGATTGAGACTCTCCCTGCTGTTTCCCATGACCGCTACCAACCAGGCCGCAACTTCTGGGTCACGACTAGTGGCGGCCATGCATCCTCCTCCACCGCCTGGACTGATCGATTGTACGCGCTAAATCACGGGGTCACGTGCACACTTGGGGTTGCGTGCACGTACGGCCGACGGCGACTTCGGTGAAAGAGGCGTATTGTTGATCTGCGTCTTCCCCCTTCCTCCCCCTCTGGAGGGGAGAGAAGAAAGGGTGACCCATATTTGACATTACTGGGGTGCATGTTGTCAAGGGTGGCTGGGTTTGTCTGTGAATGAGTGTACTGTACACACACACACACACACACACACACACACCCAAACTCACGTAGATACTCTCTCACACACACTCACACCCGATTACACACTTTTAAATGATTACAGTTATTAAGGTTTTCCGCATGTAAACACACACGCACACACACGCACGTGCGCACACACACACACACACACACACACAAACACACTCTCTATACAGGTTAGTGATGCATGAGCGCTTGACCTGCTTGTCTGGACAGAAGAAGAAGGGGGTGGGGTATCCTTAATTACCGTGTGTGTGTGTGTGTGTGTGTGTGTGTGTGTGTGTGTTAGTGGGAGTGACCAGCATACCTTTGCACCCCCCCCCCCCCTCCTATCTGCAGCATGGATCTTCAACTGCTCCTCTTCAGTGCTGCTACCTTCTCAACTCAGATCCACCAGTTTTCAAACGTTCTCATTTCTAACCACTTTTATTTTATTTTATTTACTCTTTTTTTTCCGTTGCTGTCCTGCCGGTGTTCAGCACCTTTAGGTGTTTGGCAGCTTTATGCACCCGCTACCTTTTGGATGTGAACTCAGCTAGGAACATGT
>JAXDDW010000210.1:347500-362500 GCA_034670385.1 Hoplostethus mediterraneus | reverse complement strand
AGCACAGCGATGAAGGTGTCACGCAGCGAAGGGTTGGACGGGTCACTCCTGGTGTGCATCAAGGGCTAAGCGCTAAGCTAGGTGTGGCTAGCTTGGTACTAGATGGTCTACAGTGGAGAGAGACAGGAGGGCCCGGGTCACATGGTATGTGCCTTAGACGGTCCAGCTAGTGACTTTCCATTGCTACTTCAAAGCCTCAACCTCAACCTCAACAAATACAGAAGTGGAACGTGAAAGCACTGAAAGCAAAAAAATCTTTCCAGAGAGCTGATTGGTGAGGAGGCTTTTTATCCGTTATGATCCGATATCCTGATCATAACAGTTACCATGGCGATCCACCCTGCTGAGTTCAGCCCGACGTTAGCGTGGCGAGACGGCCCCCCCCCCCCCGGTGGCGCCACACCGCCGCCGGCTCCGTTTGTTATCGGAGCGCGGTTGAGTCCAGCTGAGCTCTCGGCGAGGCGACGGCGTGCGGCGGCTGAACACGGGTCTGGCGTGTTTTCAGGTTGTAAAAGATTTGCTAACATCGGCGACGGTGTTGCACGACATCTTCGTTCAGCTCTGAGAGGATTTAAAAAAAAAAAAAACACTCTCCGTGTACAAGTTGACGTCTTGGAGAATTCATGAGAATCCATTTAAAATGGATGTGGCTGACGTGGTGGGTGGAGGCGCATCAACGTAACGAGAGGTGATGCGGCGTGGAGCCACTCCCCCTCCGCGGCTCCCTCCCTCCCTCCCTCCCTCCCTCCCTCCCTCCCCGGCCTCGCTCTGCAAAACTGGCCTACAAATGCATCTTTCAGTGTAATTAGTTGAATTTGCTGGCAGTTGTGCAGGGAATTTGAATGTGCGGGTGTCTATCCACCCTCCACTTGTTCTTCGTCTCTCGGAAAGTTCAAACATTTGTAATTTTGTGTTGTTTGATGTGCGGATGTATAATTCATACGCACAAAGGCAACAGGGACTAGAAACAAAATGAAATGACGGAGGGGGGAGGAACAGGAAGACAGGAACTCAGAGAGACAGACAGACAGACAGACAGACAGGTGGACGGATAGGTGGATCGACAGATAGACAGACAGATGGACAGACAGACAGGTAGAAAGACAGGTAGTCAATTACTGGCAAGGCACACAGGTAGACAGACAGGTGGGGGAGACAGGTAGACAGACAGGTAGAAAGAAAGGTGGATAGACAGACAGACAGACAGGTGGACAGACAGGTAGTCAATTACTGGCAAGGCACACAGGTAGACAGACAGGTAGACAGACAGGTGGGGAGACATGTAGACAGACAGGTAGACAGACAGGTTATCAGTTACTGGCAAGGCACACAGGTGGACAGACAGGTAGACAGACAGGTGGGGAGACCGGTAGACAGACAGCTAGACAGACAGATGGACAGACAGGTAGACAGACAGGTAGTCAATTACTGGCAAGGCACACAGGTAGACAGACAGGTAGACAGACAGGTGGGGAGACAGGTAGACAGACAGGTGGATAGACAGACAGGTGGACAGACAGGTAGTCTATTACTGGCAAGGCACACAGGTAGACAGACAGGTAGACAGACAGGTGGACAGACAGGTAGATAGACAGGTAGACAGACAGGTAGATAGACAGGTGGATCTACCTATAGGAAACAGGACTGATTACCAGGTGAACCTCTTCACTGTGGATATCGACTTTGACAGCACGCTGCATTCAGGAACACACAAAAGGATGGGAATCTGCAGTTCCACTCTCTACCCGTCACTGTGCACCACCTACTGTATACATGCACTCTTGCTTCTGCGTGTTCGGACTCATTCCAGATGGGTCTCATTGGTTTTGGGCTGACACGCTTTTCATCGATTCAACTTCATTTGATTCATTTGTTGTTTTGCCCCATTGATTTTGCGTGTGTGTGTGTGTGTGTGTGTGTGTGTGTGTGTGTGCTGCCCAAGGAATACAGAACTTCATTGAATTGAGTTATTTTGTTGTAGTAGAGGATTTTTCCAACTGAGCAATTTTATATTGATCAGCTGCTCAAAAGACGCCTGGATGGTTTATAGACGTTTAGCTGTGAAGGTTTGTAGACGTCTACTGACATCTCATATTTCTGTTTATACATTGTTTAAATATCTAATAATGTATTTACTGCTTGAGTATTGATACTGAAAGATTCTGGGCGATATGAATACACACCGTTACTCCTGTTTCTTTGAATTAGTTCACCTGTCATGTGACTTTAGTTGTATTTTGCTTTCTTGGGCCGGTCTCGTCTCGGTGAGGTTTTTATATATATTTTTCTCTAAACCACCCACACACACACACACTCATGCACATACACACACACACACACACACACACACACACACACACACACACACACACACACACACACACACATCTCCCTGTCTACTTTATTGCCATGTCAACAGATGTGATGTTTTTTGGATTTTTGAGTGTTGACCAGAATTTCTCCCCCTTTCCTCCCTTCCCTCCTCCTCCTCTCTTTCTCCCCCAGGTGAAGGAGGAAAATTCCTGGGGGTCGACCTCCTCCAGTGCTCCCCGTCCCCCTGCCCGTCTCCGGGGGACCTGTTCCCCCACCAGCCCCGCTCCCTGGAGCCCGTGACGGATACCCCGCACCAGCACCTCCCCCTGAGGAAGACCCACTCCGACCTCGACGCAACCTTACCTGCAGGTGTGTGTGTGTGTGTGTGTGTGTGTGTGTGTGTGTGTGTGTGTGTGTGTGTGTGTGTGTGTGTGTGTGTTTTGACCAGCAACCTCCGATTTTGAGAAACCCGTGCTAAATCCGCTAA
Organism: Hoplostethus mediterraneus; assembly: GCA_034670385.1. Classification (NCBI taxonomy): domain Eukaryota; kingdom Metazoa; phylum Chordata; class Actinopteri; order Trachichthyiformes; family Trachichthyidae; genus Hoplostethus; species Hoplostethus mediterraneus. Next base: position 359,700 of record JAXDDW010000210.1, on the reverse strand, counting down.
AATCCGATACTAAACAGGTTGCATGGAAACATCTTCACCGTCATCTTCACCAACACCTTTCACCGTCTGCAAAGAGGTTACAGGTACATTTTGAAGTCAACAAAAAACATCTTTGCCATGTATTTAGGAGTGAAGTACTTTCGCTTAGTCAAATGAGGAGGACCGTTTTATCTGGGCAGGAATATTCTGTTAACCTTTTTGACTCACGGCAGCAGAGATGCTGAATTGCAGGGTATCTAAGGTGCATGTAAACAGCTTCACCCGAACGCAGCCAGAGACAAAGAGAAAGACGGTTGTGTGTTTTCCGTTTTTGACCTTTTGTTTAATGAAAATGGATTTCAACTTGCTCCGCGTCGACACCCACCATCAAGTCACAACACGGCATATTTAGTAATGCATTAGTCCCCTTTCTGAGCCGTTCCTTGTCCGAACATTTTGCAACCCCTCTTTTGGGTCCTGACCCCAATTGAGAAGCGCTGATGAGGATGCAGGACCGCTACCTAGAAGGTTTCTGGTTTGATCTCAAGGACCAGCGGAGCGGTGGAAGTCAGATGTTTGCTGGAAACTAGAGGGCGGCTAGTATCGGAGCTAAAGGACCCACTAGTGCTGAAGTGCCCTCAAACAAGCTTCAAGCTGTTTCAAGAGTGATGCATCTCTATGATTTTTCCCTATGAATGGGTAGCTTGAGATAGATAGGAGCTGGGGGGTGTCTGTCTCTTCTTCTCTTGTTGTTTTGTACTGGTCAACTTTCTTTAATAGTATTCTTCCTCTTCCTCCTCCCCTCCATAGATCGCAGCTTGGAGCAGCCTGCTCCCGAGCTACTTCCTCCAGGAGCCATGGATCACTCTGGGCTGCTTTGCTCCAACACGCCGTCCCCTTCCTGGAATGGACCTAAGGGCTCCACGTTTTCTCCCGGAGCGTGGAATGAGGCGTACAGCTACAGTATGAACAAAGGCCCGGCGGTTCCACCTAAACAGCACAGCATCATGGGTAATGCAGGAGGAGGAGGGACGGGGGGAGGGACGGGGTTTGCAAGCTCGGGACAGTCAGCGAGCTCAGGGTCGCATTCGAGCTCGTTCACGTCTGTATCGGACCGGTCTGCGGGCAGAGGGGGGAACAATATGGTAGGTGTTTCCATGGCAACGATGATGATGGGGAAGCGGAGTGAGACGGAAGGGGCGGCAGTGGACGGAGGCAGAGGAGGAGGAGGGGGAGTGGGGGAGGCAGGTAGAGGGAGAGAGAGATCGGCGCGTTCCATCGCGGCGGCGAACGCCTTCAAGTTCAGGGAGCGCTCCCTCTCCACGCCCACCGACTCCGGTTCGTTCTGCTCAGCAGATAACGTTTGTGGTGGTATGGGCCAAACAACTGGGAGTAACGCCACCTCTGCGGGGAACGGGAATGTCATGGCGATAACAGATCACCACCACCACCACCAACAACAACAACATCACCACTTCCTGGGTTTGGGTGAGAACTACGCCCTCCTCTACCCCAGCGGTAGCTCCGAGGACAGCGCCAGCACCACCGACACGATCTCTGTCACGGCTTCGGACTACAGCGCTGATGGCCGCTTGCGCCTGCGCTCCCGCTCCATCTCGCTCAAGAAATCCAAGCGCAAACCGCCGCCTCCCGTCAGGAGCGTCTCTCTCATGAAGAACCTCGGGGAAGCCGAGGGACGAGTCCACCACGATGGTGGTCTTTACCGGGATGGACGGCCAAAGAGCCTGCACATCCCAAGAGACCACTTCCCAGACTTCCAGCCAGATTTCCTCCTTCCCAGCTCGTCCTGCTCCCCTAAGCCTGGCCTCGGTGAGGGAGAGCTGGGCCACGGAGGCAGCGATGGGCCCCCGAGCCTGGAGGTCCAGGGACCGGAGAGGGAGGGGGAGACGGAACTGACTTTCCCTGCTCACTGGCAGCTGGGAGAGTGGAAAAACAATGACCCCTACAGGTAGGGAGCTGACATAACTCCTATTTTGTTGTTTTATCTGTCTGTCTGTCGGCCTGTCTGTCTGCATGCCGGTCTGCCTGCCTCACTGTCTGTCTGTTTATCTAGTTATTTGTTTGTGTGGTTTTAATTTTTTTTTGATTTATTCTTCTCTTCTCTTTTCTTCTTCTCTTCTCTTCTCTTCTCTTCTCTTCTCTTTTCTACTCTGCTCTACTCTACTCTACTCTACTCTACTCTACTCTAATCTACTCTACTCTACTCTACTCTACTCTCTGACCCCCCTCAGGTCCCTATCAGGCTCCAGCACAGCAACAGGTACCACAGTGATAGAATGTATGAAAGTGCGAGGCAGTTCAGAGTCGCTGCTGGACTCTCCCTCCACCTCCAGAGCCACATCGCCCTCACAGCTCTCCATGGAGACTGACGCCAAGGCCTCCTCGCCCTTCAAACCCCCAGGACTTATGTCCCCATCAAGTGGCTATTCTAGCCAATCAGAGACTCCCACGCCAACCATTCCACCCAATCAGGTGGTGGGTTCGGGGACAGTGGGGTCAATGGGGACGTTGGGGTGTAAGATGCGCCCGAAGATCCCAGAAAGGAAGTCATCGCTGCCTTCCCCCAAGGACCCTGCAGCGAGGTCCAGGCTGTCCTTTGAGATGCCTGTGAATGCGCATCTGGAGCTGTCGTCCATCAAACCAAAGCAGAAAGCAAGCAGGCGGCACTCTGACACCTCAACAGCAGCAAAACCTGGTAAAATCAGCCCAAGCTCCTCGCAGGCATTGCCCGTGGTCACCCAGAATGAGCTGAAGACCATCCGCCTGCGTTCTGTCTCCCGTGGCGACCTGGAGGACTGCCCTGACGGGGCGTCTGACACCATCGAAGAAGAGCAGCACGGCCGGGATTTAGGCGAAGATCCCAGCCCGCCCCCTACTGCCCCGAAACCCAAACCACCTGTGGCCATCAAGCCCCCCTTGCCCAAACGTCCCTTAAACCTCCTCCTCAAGTCCCCCTCCCCCTCTTCCACTTCCCCCCTTGTCCTTGACTCACCCCCTGCCTCACCCATTGAGCGGCCTGTGCCCCTGGGCAACATCTATAAAGTCATGAAGAAGCCCAAACCCAAAAAACCTCCGCCACAGACCAGTCCCTCGGTGCCCCAGGACCTGAATTCTTCCACCATCCCGCAAGCTGCCTACGATCACCCCTTCTTCCCTCACTCCCAGTCCCTCTTCGACCTCCCTCCTCTTCCCGACCCCCAGCCTCTCCTGGAAGACCCGGGGATGGAGCCTGAATTCGACCCGGACACAGAGATCCGCCTTGGGCCCGAGGATGGAGGCTCACTCCCCTCCCCTTGCAGTAACCAGGAGGCCCCGGAGCTCCAGGACAAGAGCAAGACGCTCCCTTCAAGGATGACCATCTCCTGTCTGGCCGAGCTGTCAGACAAGAAGAAACCCAAGGTGAGGGAGACATCTCTGAGAAGATGCTTAATATTAGACAACATCCATCATTTTGGAAACACAGATATTTGGTGGATCTTGTATTGACGGTGGCGGTGATGGTTGGTCGCCTCTATCTCATGGTAGTGGTATTGTTGTAGGTGGTGTTTCCAAATTCAAGACCACATTTCCCATTAACCTTGTTGCTTCCTGCCGTTACTGTGCACCGTTAAAACACTCCCTCTCTTCCTCACCAGGTTCCACCTCCAGTCCCCAAGAAGCCCAACGTCCTGCTCCTGCCCTCGTCGGTCCACTCCTCCGCCAACGGCAGCACAGACCGGCCGACGCCGCAGACCGACAGCCCCTTGGGTCTCCGGTCCCCAGTGGGAGCGTTCCCACCAGAAGACATTCCCGGCGCTCCCGGAATGCCAGAGAGAGACGAGAACCATTTGGGAACAGATGAGGAGAGTTCAAAAGAGTCGTCGCTTCAGTCGTCCCTCCAGGATTCCTCTCTCACGGAGCTGGAAGGGAAGATGGCCGGCACTGGGATCGGGGCAGGTATGGAGGACGATAAAGATACCCTTTGAGAAGCCCTCGGTCTTAGGGTTCGTTATTGGGGTAATTATTTGACACAAGGTTTTGACATGAACCGAGGAGCTCCTTACTTTGTCTCTTTTTGAGAAGACCTAGTTTTAGGGTTCATTATTGGGGTAATTATTTGACACGAGGTTTTGGCATGAACCGAGGAGCTCCTTACTTTGTCTCTTTTTGAGAAGACCTAGTTTTAGGGTTCATTATCGGGGTAATTATTTGACACAAGGTTTTGGCATGAACCGAGGAGCTCCTTACTTTGTCTCTTTCATTTCATATACTTGCTATTAATGGTATCCTGTCAGAGCTGCTGTATCTGATTACCCTCCCGGCTTCTTTTGAGGTATAACTTAGCAGTCTGCCAGGAGACGTTTCTCAAGTTGCTCTAAATATGGGCTAAATCAAAGCGCAAAGCAGCTGCTACTATTTGTACGATCTACTGTTTGCAAGAGTGAGAGTTTCTGTTTTCTTTTTGATATTGCAATGCATCATGCTAACTATGTTCAGCAGCAGCATATTGAAAAAATCATATGGGTGGCTTTTGTGCTGTAGGTCGTTGAGCCTGAACTATTAGGTGGTATGTAATGGAGATTTGAATGAAACCAAATTAGCTTAATTGCCAAGGATATTTCTATTATGTACTGAAGTACTTAGCCTCGGTGAGATACACCAAGAATACACAACACCACAGCCAAGTCACCAGACGATGCACACAGCAAGATGTAAAAAAAACAGATGAATTAAGAATGTGTTACAGAGAATTTCTCTCTGGTTCAGACGACTCAGTGGAAGAGACCAGCTCAGCGTCCAATGAGAGGACAGTACTCCACATCGCCGAGGAAACGGATGACGACTTGGTGGCCACCACGCCTACCACGCACACCACCGAAGACCTGTTCACTATCATACACAGGTTTGAACATGCACACACACACACACACACATACCGCACATCCAGTGCACATTCAAGACATACACTAGTGTTCCTGCTAGCAAAGCATGTGAAGAAAGATGCATTTTCTCGTTGAAAAGGTGCGAGGTGAACAGAGCATCAGGTTCCCTAGCAACGGGCAAATGTGCAGCGGGTTACTGCGTGACGTAGTCCGTCCTTTTTCCATAATATCACACACACACGGATGCGAGCACACACACACACACACATAGTGGATCACAAGAAAGCTAGTCTCTAAGCAACAAGTGTCAAGGATTTTACTTTGCACGTTGCTGAAAATAGTATGAAAGGGAAAGAGAAGAAAGGATGAGGAGGGGAAAGGGAAGAACAGCAGTCAGTGGTTTCATCTCCTAGAAGAAAGGACGGAGTTCCTTCTGTCGCTTTAATTTAGGGTTTTATTTCTCTGAGGAAAGCGACTGAATGTGACCTTGAGGCGTAAATATGAAATATGAAAGAATAGATTGAAACAGTGACAAATGTTGGAATTGAAATTGAAATAAGTCTTTCATCTCTCCACCCCTCCAACCTCTCCTCTCCTCTCCTCCACCCATCCAGGTCCAAGCGGAAAGTCCTGGGCCGCAAGGAGCCGTCGGACTCCTTCGGCAGCCGGCAGAGCCTGGTGTCGCCGGTCAAGCACAGCGCCAGTGGCGGCGACCTCCGAGCGATGACCTTGGGCGGCAGCCAGAGGTCGAGCTCCCGCAACGAGAACTTCATGGCCCTGCTCCAGAAGAAAGGCAGCAAGTCCTCCGGCGGCGGCGCCAGGGTCTCCGCCATGGAGCTCCTCAAAAGCACAAACCCTCTGGCGCGACGCGTCACCGAGTTTCTCCTCCGCGGCGACGGCGGAGGGAGGGGAGGCGGCGTCCGGTAACGGCAAACCCAACGACCAGTGAGCGGGCAGAGCGTTAACGGAAAGTTAACCGGATCTGTTTGTTGTTGACAAAGCTACCGACCGTCCAACCAATTCTACAACCTGCCACCCACCGGGGACCAACCGGATCGCTCCAACCACACTGATTGACCATTTGCACCGTCCAGTCATATTGGAACACACCTTTGGACTAAATGGTCCCTCTTGTAATTTTCCGTTGGAGCGCTGTTGTTCCCTGTCAATCTGGTCCCTCCAGGAGAGCAAGAAATCTGCGGAGGGCAAGGTTTGCTCCCGCTATATTTACAAAGGGATGTGATGAGGCGATGCTTCAACACTGCACTGTAATCTGGCTTTGCTGCTGTGGGTGGCAGCAGGGGATTTGTCCAGTGTGGAGGCAGAGAGGATGGATGGATGAACAGGGTTGTGCCGACGCTGGGACCCAGAGGGATGTAGAGTGGGTATCTTTACTCCTGCGAGAAGACTCCCCGATGACAACACCAGTCAAACATTCAGAAGTTAACCACCGATCCACCGAAAAACCAGCGGATCAGTAAATACACAAACCAATTCGGGGCATGGAATATACGCAAATGTGACACTTTGAAACGATTCCTCTACGGTTCAGACGAAAACCACCGGCCCCAGATACAGTACTCGAGGGTGGAAACGCTGGCGTGACAGAAAAGCAAATACACCTGCGAACCCCCGCGAACGTCCGATTTTGACGCGAGCGGGACGACGGGGGTCTCGTCCGCGAAGAAGACGGACGTGGACATTCGCGAAACATTCCACAGTTTGGAGGCGGGAGGCGGGAGTCGGTACCCGGCGGATGAACGGCATCTGAACGCAAAAGCACTTTTCTTTTCCTTTTGGCTTTGGAGGTCGCTATTTTTTCCCTCGGACACTCGGTTTGTGTCGATCATTATTTTTTCAGTCTTTGTTTATATCCTTTTTTTGCTTATATTTTTTCTTACGTATGCCAGACGTCCATAAACATGTTTGAATCGGATTGTTCTGTATGTATCCTGTACAGAGATAAACTCAATGGACCGATATCGACAGGAACTGATCGCCGAAGCAAAGAGCGGACTATAAATAAACAGTGTACAGAGCAGCAGGCGGCTTGGAGGGAGCTCACACACACACACGCACACACACGCACACACACGCACACACACACACACTGAGGAGTAATGCCATGGAACACAAGCAGAACCCCCCAGCCCCATGGACCTTCCCACACAAGTGTGTACGTGTGGTGTGTGTGTGTGTGTGTGTGTGTGTGTGTGTGTGTGTGTGTGTGTCTGTGTTTGTGTGTGTGTGTGCATGCATGTGCAGATGAAATCACGCCTGTGGAGTTTCTATAGGGAGAGTATGAAGCAGGCCTGGTTCTACTAAACAGGGTTTTAATCCGTTTGGTCTCTGGTGACGGGACCAAAGGACTGTTACAAACTACACACAGGCCAGAGGGGACCTGATGGTGTGTGTGTGTGTGTGTGTGCATGTGTGTGTGCGTGTGTGTGTGTGTGTGTGTGTGTGTGTGTGTGTGTGAGAGTGAGAGTGGAGATTGGACAGGGAGTGTCAAGCAGGAGAAGAGAGAGCGTACGTGTGTGTGTGTGCCTGCCCACGTGTTTGATGTGTGTGTGTGGTCATGCACACGTGTGTCTTCACTGCATGTGTGTGTGTGTGTGTGTGTGTGTGTGTGTGTGTGTATGTACATCATCCTCCCGCCCTCAGGGTAGGATTAGCCAGCCCCCCCCCCCCTCCCCCCTCTCCACCCACCCACTTCCTCGCCTTCCGGAACCAAAGGGATTCCGGAACTGTTGGAATTTAGCGATTCCAGAACCGGGAATTGTGACATCACAATCCAGGGGATGGAAGATGGTCTGTCCGTCCGTCCGTCCGTGTGGGAGACGCTCCGCACCTCCTCTCCTCCTCTCCTCCCTCCATCACTCCGTCTGCCTCCCTTCATCTCTCCTCTTCTGTCCACTTTCTGTTCACAGTATGCTGTAACCTCCTCGCTCTCTTTCCTCCCCTGTATACCGCAACCTCGCTCTCTCTCTGCACGTAGCACACTCTCTCTCTCCCTCTCTCTCTCTCCCTCTCTCTCTGGCTCTCTACCTCCCTTACCATCTTTCTTCCTGTCTCTTCCCCCCCCGGCTGCACTCCTTCCTTCCTCTGCTAACCTCCAGCGCTCTCCCTTTTCCTATCCTCTCCCTCCCTCCCTCCCTGACCCTCCCCCATCCTTCTCTTCCTCTCCTTCTATCTCTCTCTCTCTCTCTTTCTCTCTCTTCCTCTGCATTCAGTCTATGCATCTGAGCTCAGCAGACGACGCGACACCGGACGAATGTCAATGAACGACTGTTAAGAAAATGGATGCTGCGCTTCGTTTCGAGAGCGGCAAAAAAGAAAAACGAATCCTACTTTTTGACGCGTGTACTCTCTTGCCTTCTCTCTCTCTTTTATATCGTTTCTCTCTCCTCATCTCGATCGCCCACGCCAACGAGGGAAATCATGAGTAGATGGATGGATGGGTGAATGGATGGAGGGATGGATGGAGTCTGTACACAAACGCGGTCGGAGGCAGGGTTTGAATGTGTTTTGTATAAAGGACCGTGAAGTTTGAACTCTGACAAACCTACCCCCCCACCCCCCACCCCCCCACCCCCGTGAACTTTGACCCCTCCTGGTCCCCGGGGGGGGGCGGTCCTCCCTGAGATACCAGTTCCCTTCTGAACCAGTTCATCTGGATGGATTAGGGGGGGGGGGGGCCGATGTGTGTGACGCTTCTTCTCTTGACTCCCAATCAGCAAACAAACCCTCGGTGCTACTGAGTCAGAGCTCCCCCTGGTGGCGGGAAAGGAGGAACCACACACAACAACAACAAGAACAACAACAACAACAACAACAACAACGCTCTTTTCAACACGAGAGAGAGAAAAAGCTCCTCCTCTTTCCTACCACAGCCCTTCAGGTATTCCATCGCTCCTGAGAAAAAGACGTTTTAAAAAAGCATAAATGATCAACATTTATGACGACTAGTCAAGTGACGCTTGTTTTAACTATTTAGTGAATGAAAAAAAAGATAAACCTATGAAACTCTGTGTTTGTTTGCCTTGTATTCTGATCATGGGCGTGATGCTGCGACGCCTCCTGTGTTTTTTTTAATTTCCTCGTTTGTTTGTTTTTTTTCATATTCAGCTGCCTTGGTAGTGCACACACACACACACACACACACACACACACATCTCCTCGTAGGATGTGGAGAACATAGCTGTTGTCAAATATTTGAGAATAGTGTCAATGTATAAGGGAGCACTTATGTTAGCGTCTGTTTTCGCAGGCCAGCGAGTCTGAACATCTGGTGTGTTGAGTCAAGCATGCCTCCAGTGGCTTAAATATCTGAACTCTTTACCAAACACGTGATCTCTGCATCTTATAGGGTTGAGGAGGCAGGAGTTTGGAAGGAAGCGAGAGAGGAAGGAAGGAAGGAAAGAAGGGAGTCAGTAACGGCCGCCACACACAGCTATGGATTCACTCTTAAAGGGAGGTGTCGTTTTCAGCACATCTACAAAAACCTCCTCAACCTCGACGCACAGGTTCGGGGGGGTGTCACGTTTTTTTTTTAAGAGTGTGAACGGAGGAGATGCTCACATGCAAGTATACAGTTAGAGGCGTGTTCAGCACAGCGGCGGGTCGACCCGTGGACGCGTCTACAACAGCACATTTAGAGCGAGCGGCGGGACGGTGTTCAGACAGACGTGTCGTTTTCAACACATCTGCGCGTGTCAGAAACAACGGGTCTACGAGTTTGTTCCCGCCCTGACACGACGGCTGTTATCTTCATAGACGGCACCATCCATTTTTATTACGCGAAGAGAGAAGAGAGAGAGAGAGAGAGAGAGAGAGGTGTTCGCAAGTTGTCGCAGCGAAAACCTCGTATCTCCAAAGAAATGCTGGTTTATCCGATTGGTTTTGAAAGGGTTGTATCGTTTTTCCTCAACTCACAGAGGAGCGTCGTGTCGTCCTTCAAGTTGAAGTCAAAATTGGAAAATCACCAACACTGGAGTTACGAGGTTTTCACATGACAATATGAGTACACTTATTTCCGAGTTAGGGACAAAAATATTTCCTTAGAGGAGAAATCTGAAGATTGGAGTTTTAGTTGGACAAACAGACAGAGAGGCTTTGGATGCGGAAATAATCTGATTGGTTGAGTTGAACCTCAGTGGGCGGAGCCAAAGAACCACCGCATAGGTTTATTTGTATAGCAGCTTTCATACACGAAGGCAATTCATAAATACAGAATGAAGTAGATTCAATAAAAGAACATTTATATATAATAGATACAGAGAAAATAAATAAAATAAATATAAAATGTAATAAAATAAAACGTGGCAAAAGAGAGGCCTGCTGACCTTCCAACATCGTGAATGCCATGAATGAATGAATAATAATTATATTTTAATTATATTTCATTTATATTTCCTCTTCGTCAACTCAACCAATGAGAGTATTTCTGCCTCCAGCTGTGAGACGTGTTGGCCCTGACCAGACCCACCGAGTGGCACATGTGTTTCAAACGTGTGACCCGAGTGTGAAAGAGTGAAAGACAGAACTAATCTATTACCCCGCATCCCTTCCTGAGGAGGAGACGGGGGAGACGGGGGAGGAGGGGGGGAGAAGGGGAGGTGAGGAGCAGAGGATTACCACAACAAAACATATACACATTCCATCATCTTCACCTCCTCCTCCTCCTCCTCCTCCTCTGCTGGCATGTGACTCAGAGCAGTAATCATGTTAAAAGCTTTTCCCTCTCTCTCTCTTTTTCCCAACAGAGCGATAAAAGGTCTGGGAGAGCGAGCAAGGAGAGAGCAGAGAGAGAGAGAGTAGTCATTCATTAATACAGTTTAATTTTACAGCCACACTCTGCAGATACGAAGCAGCCGGATAGCAACCTGTTGCTAAGGCACAATAGATACCGGGACCCGTCACAAGAGCTGCACTCGAACTTTATTAACTTGGGGACTAGGAGGGACTAGGAGGGACTAGGAGGGACTAGGAGCAGGTCAGGGTCGAGTTCCTCTGCAGCCGGCGGGAGCGTTTGTTTCTCCTGACTGAAGCAGAAGTTTGAGAGAACGATTTTCCTCTCAGTAGTTGATATTCTAAATTACTACGACATGACAGACAGACAGACAGCCAATCAGGTTGCTCGAAAATCCAGATGTTATTCCGACCAACGTCAGACAGACTTCCTCAGCAGCGCTCGACGCTGTTACCCAATCACTTTATATACAAATCTCAATGTTATAAGAGGACGAAGCTTTAAAAAAAAAAATGCAGTGGTCCACATTTACCGAGACCTGACCTGGGATCAGTTTGGCTCCCGTTCTGAGACGCTTCACTTTGGGACGCGCTTGTTTTACGTTGTGTTCAGAAGTACCAAAAATAAGCTAGCATAAATGTGCAGATGTGATGCCTCCTCTTGAAGCTCGGTAAGTGTGGTCCTCTTATTTACCCCCCCCAAAAAAAAAAAAAAAAACAAGATGGCGGCTGCAGACTGGGGGCCAAATAGCATTTTGCATTTGTTTTACCTTGTTGGGCGTGGCCAGAGGGGCGGGGTTTAGCGTGTCCAAACCCCACCCATCTGCCACTCCACGCAGCGTAAAACAAACACACTATCGAGAACTATAGCTAAAGCACTATGTGACCCAGGTCTGGGGGCTGTACGGGTGGCTTACGAAGGCTTACGAAGGCTTATGAAGGCAGAACGACGTGACGTAGAAAGACATAGAGGACGAGAGACAGACAGAGTTATTGGATTTATTCTATTTTTGTTATCTCTCATCGAAAAAGATATTTAAAGGAATATTCCGTGTATGTATTGAATAACCTCCGTTTCCCCATCCAGCGGTGTGATCTGTGGCTGGGGGGAGGGTTGCACCGTGACACCACCCTCTGCAGCTATATATTGCCAATGTGATGAAATTACTATATCATTATAAATAAATTATTTTTCTTGCTTAAAAAAAAAAAGGATGTTGTGTTTTCATTTTACTCCTTTAAAAAGATTAAATCTCCTGTTGTAACGTCCAAATGTTCTGCAATGAAAATGTGCTGCAGGATTTTCCCAACGTTGTCAAGAAGCAACAAATTCTCTATGGCGCTTTTAACCTTCATGGATCCAGGGGAGGGTTAGGGTTAGGGTTAGGGTTAGGGTTAGGGTTAGGTTTAGCACGCTGTTTTTCCACTATTGCCCTTCTTCTTCTCCATGGAAGTTGTATTGAGTTTTACAGTTTTTCTCAGTCGCTTTGGTACATTTCTCGAATCATCCTTAAGATTTGCAAAACAGTAAACGCATTTTTCAAAACAATTAGTACAACAGCGCAACACAATGGATTACCTGCAAAA
>JAXDDW010000210.1:327500-340000 GCA_034670385.1 Hoplostethus mediterraneus | reverse complement strand
GAGTGAGAGGGGGAGAAGAAAAGTGGGCGGAGTGAACCGCAAAAGATTTAGGGAGGTTTGGAGGGAGGTCGGTGATGGAGAGAGAGACAGTTGAGATGAAACATGAGGGCATGATGGGGCGCTGGTTTCGATCCCAGTCTCCGGATACTCATGCATCCCCGCTGGCGTAGGATCAGATCCCACCAGAACCTGTTCTCCAGTGTCCCCGCTACTCCGGCTCCCTCTCAGGTCTCCTGCTGTCTTAATCAAGAATAATATACCTTTTTTTTTACCACGGCGCAGTCGCCAGGGTAACCAGATAGTGGTAGTTTTTTGCAATTCAAGTAACAAGTAACAGTTGTTTTAATGTGAAATATTTACTTAAACTCTACCTGAACTGCAAGTTTAATCTTAATAATGTCACACGATGGGAGAGCTAAAACTCAGAGATACACAGAGATGTCGGAAAGTCAGAACAGGCCCTTCAAGAGGTGAGAGGCTGATGGGTTCATACATACAGGACTGTGTAAAGGTCTTAGGCACATGTAAAAAAAAAAAAAAAAAAGCTCCTTTCTAAAATAATGAGATGAAATGTTTTTAAATATCAAAGAAAATAAAAAATAAAATACCAAAAAAATAAAATAAAATACATTTTTAAATAAAAACATTTAAGAATAAAGAATTTAAGATTTTTATTTGTATTTTTTATATATAAATGTAAATGTAAATAAAATGTACTCAAGGCAAGTTTCATTGTAAAGCACATCTCATACTCATATTCATTTCATACTTGAGCTCAAGGTGCTTTACAGATGCAGAAAACATTTAATAAGAACATTCAAAATAATAAAACACAATTTATATTGAAATTAAATTAAAATGGAATCAGTAAAAAAAAAGTTTAAAAAAAAGTAAAGATGAGGATAAAAGTGTAGGGTGCCTAAGACTTTCGCACACTACTGTGTATATATATATATATATATATATATGTTACCAGGTACCGCCCCCGCCTTAGTTCAAACACTCAGCTTCGTGGGTTCGACTCCCAGCTGTCCTGTCGTGTCTCACCGTGCACATCCGTGCACATCTCCTAGTCCTTCACCTCGTTGCATTCTTGCCTCCTAGTCCTTCATTGGACTTGCCTCCCGTCCTCGGAGGGGACCCGATCAGGAGTGTCACGGCTTGGTTTCCTCGAAGCCGTCGGACGGTGCAAAGAACGGTCAGGAGAGTTTCAGTTTGAACTGTTGGAGTTTCTGTTGACCACATCTGAGGAGGACTTGGCTTCAGTGGCCGAGGACGGATGCAGGACAGATGGACGGATGAGGGATTTCTTTTCGTGGCTCCTATCGTCACACCTCGGGCCCCAGGGACGAGAGCCTGTCTTAGTGTCTCTACTGTCTCTACTGTGTTTCCCATCATTTCAACTATTGTATTTTCTATCTAGGAAAAGTTTTGTTTTCATCAGTGGGTGGTATCATACATCCACATGCCCAGTACAACTATACTGGAGCAACTGGGGGTTTGGTGCCTTGCTCAGTGGCACCGTGTTTGGCTTGTTTATCCGGGGAGGCGTTTCTGACCCAACACACCTCAGCCTGGGTCCCTTTTTGGGGTCCCAACCCATCGATTAGATCAAGAAACACAGTCTATACTGTATTCAGGTTTCAGAGACGGCAAGTTAAAGGGGCACTAAGTCGTCAATGACCTTTATCGACCTCTACTTGTCACCGGTAAGAATTGCAACAACATTGACAGAAAGTCGTCTCACTCATTTTCCCGAGCTAGCTAAGTAGAGCAGCGATCCGACGGGAAGGTGAAACATAACAGTAATACTGCCGTGTCATTGGCTGTTTTGGCTTGAGGACAATCCGAGCAGCTGTGAAGTAATCGCTGAGTCACTGGTATTGATCAATAACCCTATCGACCTGCCTCAGATGTATTATGGTCATCCGTGCAGTAAACAACGTTGCTTATTACCCTTTTAAGAGTGGAGGCTGATAATAAGTGCTGACAACGTGCAGAATCAGGGAAGTGGTTAGGAGGGGCGGGGCTTGTTAATCAGTTGCTTAACGGAGGCCGATCATTCGTTGTTCCGGAAAGGCACCGATAACATCAGTGTGTGTGTGTGTGTGTGTGTGTGTGTGTGTGTGTGTGTGTGTGTTTTAGTGCATGCATAGTTGCTCACATAATCCTGGGCATAACCACGTTTGCACATTTGTTTTCTGTTGAGGTTTGTTCTGTGTGTGTTCTGCACGTTTATGTGTGTGCGAGTGGCAAGTGTGTGTGTGTGTGTGTGTGTGTGTGTGTGTGTGTGTGAGACTTAGCACTGTCCTGGGAAGACCCTCATTGAATTATGACAGGAAAACCACAGGCCTCTCAGCTCTTAACCCCAGAGTCTCCGTGTAAATCCAAGACCAGCAGCAGGAAAGAAAACAGTGGAAACGTAGTATCACAGTAACACACACAGAAAGAGACAGACAGACAGGCAGAGAGACAGACAGACAGGCAGAGAGACAGGTAGACACGTGTATCCATCTTCATTTCATCTGTACGTGTCCGTCGGTCTTGGCGTCCGTCGGCCTCTGGTTGATTTACTGCCTCCCGTGACTGCTAGATCACTCTCCACAGCAGGACGTCTCTCGGCTTCCTCGCATGCCGAGCTTCGCCGACAGCTTCGTTTCAGCGTTCAGGAAGTCTTGCCAGGGGACGTTAAAGCCTGTTGAGCCAGGACCCTCAACCCCCCCGACCCCCTTCCCTGGATGAATAAGAGCTCTTAAAGGGGCGTTAAGTAATCTACGACCTCTACTGGTGACGGGTAGGAATTGCAACAACATCGGTAGAGCTTATCGCTTCCTACACGAGTCTCTCTTGAGCTACGGTGGCCTGTAGTAAAGTCACATTTTCACAATAGAGCGCAGTAAGCTAGCCAGTTATTCTGATTTGTCATTTGATTATTTTGCCTTGAGAACGATTTTAGCCTTGGTAGCTGAAACGTTTTGTCACTCCGTCCTCCATCGCAGGTGAAGAATCGGAGAGTGATCATCACCTGGTGAAGTAATTATTGATCAAGGTCATGTTGTGCTATGGGGCAGTAAAACTCCTCCTTATTGGCCCTTTATCTTCTATTAATTCATATTAAGTTCTAACATCTATTAACTACTAACTATTACCTCAGTAGTTTCCCATCACTGGTGTTATTCCCCAGCTGCAGAAATATTTCATAACCACAGGATGAAGCCAAACAATTGAAAATGTAAAAAGAAAAAAACACTCAGTAAGAAAAACAACCAGTTAGTCAAATGTTTTCCATTTTTTGCCTGACGCACACAGTTGATTTATTTTATTTTCCACCTGGATCTAAAACCCCGCTGGCTTCAGATACCCCAGTAATTGCGCGGTGTGGTTACGGGGACCCACTGCACTGTGTTCGAGTCCTGGCTCACGCTGTGCTCACTAAACACCACTGTGGGTTTCTTGGTTAAGATGGTTAAGAAGATTAGTCACCATTATGTTATCTGTCCAAAAAGACACTTTTTAATCTGATTTAGTGTCGTTACACAAGCAGCGGGCAGCTTGTCAGAGAGCGAGGACATCAACAGTGGAGCTTTCCCAGAAGTCAATTCTAGGAGTTAGGAGATTCGTAGGAGTTATAGACGGATGGGTTCATTGCAGAATGTAGTTTAACATGATGTACGTATGTCTATGTCGCGGTTTAAAGTGATTCTGATGCTACTATAGAAACAAATTGGTCAAGATGTGGTGGTGTATTTGTATTATTCCTGCAAATAATTGGCCAAATGTAGAAGAAGAAGAAGTGAAAATGTTTAATTGATGAAACCATCAATGTTAACCGTCAGGTTTTGGTGTCAGCCAATCAGAATCAAAGAGCAAGGGCTTCTTTCTAGACCGACGATCAACAATCATACAGGAGAAATCCATCGGATCCACCTAAATGTATAACCCACAGCTGAATGCAACATGTTCAGGCCTGTTCTCTGGGGTTTTTTTGAAAGGCATTCTGGGAAACGTAGGAAATCACGTGTAATGTGTAAGAGTAACCATGTAAGATTATCCAAGGGTGTATTTTTCCTTTGATCAGGATCATTATGTGACGATTTCAATCCCCATGCGTCATCTCAGAGACAGCGGCGCTCCGACATCAAAGGCCCCCCTGTTGGCATTTTCCACATTTCCCCTCGACTCCCCGGAGAGGAATCCCCGCCCGTCACCAGAACGGTGCCCACATCCCACACAGCTTTCATCACAAGGCAGATGGTCATGTCCGGGGTCGGCGGGGTCAAAACCGACACCGTGACCACTTCCTGTTACCTTTTACCTTTTACCCACTGCTTGGGAATATCTAACGACATATACAAGTGTGGTACCCAAAGTGCTGATGTGGGCATTGTCAGTGGCTCTAGATAACAGACATGTCAAAAGGGTTCTCTCACCTCGACAAATAAGCTTTTTTTTTCTCTTCTTTCTGTGTTTTATCATTCTGTTCATTCCCTATTTTACTACTGTACAAATAAAAAAACAAACCAGGGACTACATGGTGGATCAAACTAGGTCAAAATGAAACGCTTCATTTGAGCTTTTGGAGAATAAAACGCTTGCTGACAGAAGAAAAATGAAGCGCTGCGCTTGTCCTCCTGTTTCTCCACAAAAGCAAATGTGTGTCGTAGCACCACAAAAGCAGATGTTCGTTACGTCATATTCCCCCAAAAGCTCCCATCTCAGCATCCTCCGGGGGGATTCAACACTGAGAGTGAGAAAAGACGTAAGAAATCTCCTCATGAACCTGCTGCTGATTAATGTTTCTGTCTCATGTCAACAAGTCGGACCGGCCCGTTTTCAACTATAGTCGTTTTTCCATCTCAGGAACCTGAAATCTTTTGGGTACAATTTTGAGCAGGAACCTTTTTAGTTCCCCAAAAGAGATCCAGGTTGCTTTCCTACCTGGGAGATTATGCAATTTAGGAGTATGCGATGAGACAAAAGTGTGACTGTTTGGTTTCATACGTCATTTAGGTACGACGACCCACAACAACAGCAAACATGGAGGAAGGTCAAGCAGCTCTGGTGTTGACCTTTGTCGTTCTTTACTTTGGTGTGAACATGATGTTAGAATCGATTCTGGAAACGAGACGAGGTGAGATACGAAATGAGTTTGCTACCGGTATTGAACAAGCACAGCGTTTGGCAGACTTGATGATTTTTAGCTTTAGCTTGTATTGACCCTATTAGCATTGTTCAGTACTGCAGCTCCGCCCCAATGGTTCCTGGTCCCCCCAAAAGTACTACCTCGCTAGCAGGAACGTTTTATTGGGGAACTATCCAGGAACTATCCAAGAGGAACCTTTTTCGGGGCTAGTTCCCCGGTGGGAAAGGTCGAAGTTCCTGGATAGTTCCTGGAGAGTTCCTGGATGAATCCTGGATGGTTCCTGGAGAGTTTGTGCGGTGGAAAAATGACTTATTTCAACTGTGGTAATGCGTAAAGCAGAGATGTGTTTTCCGAGTCTGTTTTTCGCCTTACATAATCCCAGTACGTCTTCTGGAATGGACAGCAATGGGCGTCTGCATGTGTGTCTGTGCTCTGTGCATTAAGTGCAATCTGGATGAATGACCTTTAAATAACCAACTTGAGCGCAGCAGACCTTCTCTTGGTGATCGAATTTGGACAGACGTCTCTGAATGTACAAATGCAATGAATGCCTGCTGAGGACTGTCTCTGTGTTGTTGTTGTTAAAAAGGTTAACAGGGAATTTTGTTCTTTATCTAATAACGAGGAAAGAGAGAGATTGACTTTGTGGCCTTCAGTTAGTGAATCAGTTAGTTGAATCAGAGGTCAGAGGTCAGGGTCAGCTACTGAACACCACCTCTGGAGCTGGTAGGGATTCAGGTCCAAGATGGAGTTGAGGGCATTTTCTTCACACCTCAGTTGAGCTAACAGCGCAGCTTCTGTCATATTCACTGAGAAATGTCTGCAAATCAAACCGTGGTCCGAACATGTCCTTGAAAAGAGCAACTAGCCCCTTCGTCACTGATTGCGAGTGTAAATGGTGTGCGTCTCCTGTAGGACTGGTCCATCAAGGCCCAGGAGCATTTTCTGATCTAATTTGAGATCATATGATTGGAGGATCCTCTCTCGCTGAAGCCGGACTTCCTGTGATGATGACGGCTATTCTGAATCACCAAACTCTTCAAGGTCTTATAAACGCTACAATAATCTTAATGGTTTAATGTTGGTGCATTTTATGTGGGTAAAATAATGGTTTACATATGATTTATTAGGTTTTCTCTAGCTAGCTGGCTAATCAATAGATGCTAGCGGCTAGCCGTAGCCATTTTTAACCATCATTTAAACAGTTCAGTTGACTAAGATCATTTTATTACTACCAACAGCTGTACACACACACACACACACACACACACTCTCACACACACACACACACACACACACACACACACACACACACACACACACACACACACACACCACATAATCTATTGAGAATGCCTGTGTGACTGTGTCGAAACAAGAATGTGTTGAAGCATCACCAGAATATCACAGATATTATGAGGCTGAGTGCAATGTCATATGGGACTAGTACACACACACACACACACACACACACACACACAGCAAAATTTCCCATCAATTAATAATGGCAGATGTGTGAAATTCTGTTAGCATGTAATCCACCAAGTAACTAAGAGTTACAAGTGCTGTGTTTGTATCAGTGAGATTACAGTAATACACCACTGTATTACAGTAATCTATTACTCTCCCTGATACTCAGGGAAGTTGCCAGTTGCTCTCCAGGTGGTGTAACAGCAACAGTACTGTCTGGAAAGAAACCCTCAGCCATGCACAAACCGATCAATAGTTACTGTTGCTTTATATGAAATTATCATGGTATCATGGTATCATCATGGTTGGGCCATGTAATCCAAAATCAAATCAAATTGTATTGATATCGCACATGTCAGATAACAAGGTAACCAAAAGAGCTTTACAAAGGTTAAACAACAGAAGGAAGCCAATAACAGAAATAAGATAAAGGGACCAAGAACGGGGGGGGGGGGGAGTATAAATAAATAAATGAATAAATAAATTAATATATGTGTATAAAGTATGGTTGAAAACTGTAGGTAGGACTCTGCCTTTTTTGTTTGTTGGGTTCACCCACTTTATGAGGCTTCATATTAACAGGATATCAATTAACAGTCTTTTTTAATGAACTGTTAATAATACAGGATATGTTTCATTAGGTGATATTATGCTGAAGTCAGTTACATGAAAACAGATTTTCCAAGGAAATGAAACATAAATGACTGAAAATAATTCCTCTATTGCTGCTTGTTTGTATGGAGTTTATATTGTATGGAGTTTGGTCACTAGAAACATTATCAAGATCCATTCACAGAGATTGGATCGGTGATGGGGTCAGTGATGAGGTCAGTGATGAGGTCAGTGATGGGGTCAGTGATGAGGTCAGTGATGAGGTCAGTGATGAGGTCAGTGATGGGGTCAGTGATGGGTCAGTCCCACCTAAACTGAAGTTTTCCCACTTTTGATTTGTCAGGTTGAGGTTATAAATGATATAAATCCAGACTATGTGATACAGTACAGTAGATGACTGACGCATCTGCAAAACGTTTTGCAGGCGTGAAGAAAAGGAAATCACACAACGGGTCCTCAACACGTTTCCATGCACAACTCAAATCCAAGTAAGAAAAAGCGTAACAGCATGTATGATACTACTATGGAAGCAGTGAGTGCTCTGAAGTGTTTCACCCCGGGCTAGATTTCCCAGAAGGACTCTGAAATAAAATCATCTCTTTGTTCTATCGACTCACAAAGTTGATTTTTTTTTAGAAATGAGGACCTCTGGGAGGTCGGCTCAGCTCGCTGGAGGCAAAACAGATGAATCACCTCTTTTACTTTTATTGGATGCACACAGCTCTCTGGTTCTTCTTCTTCTCTCTTCCTTGTTCTGCTATACAGTTAATAATAATAATAATATAAGGGAACAGGAAGAACAGGGCGAGCGATGACAGGAGGAGGATGTAAGTGATTGAGGGTGACTAAATGATCCCGTGTGGCTCGACGGTTAAATCCACCGTAACGCTTGTTGTTGGTGTTGGCGATGTACGTTGCATCTCTGGGTCCATTTTGTTGTTTGCTGCTGTAATTTTCTTCTTCCCGTCGATTTCTGGCCAAATGTCGAGATATTTTCCAGCAGCTACGATGGAGTTTGATCGCAGAACATCAAACGTCAACGGTAAACCTGGACTCCTGACGTTCACCAATCAAACAGGGAGAAATCCATCGTAGCAGAGGAGGAGACATCAGTTCCTCCACCGAACAGTCGCCAAGATAGACCAGAATGCAATGCAGCCTCAAGATATTTTGCGTAAGGGGAGCCACTCCTGCTTTTTCTCAACTGGAAAAACATCTCGCTCTCTTGCTCTCTGCAGCTACACGCAAAACCCACAGCTGAATGGAACAAATTCAGGCTGTCGAAAGGCATTCTGGGAAACGTAGGAAATCACCAACTGAAGTAGAAGTAGACAGGTAGAGGGGAATTACAACATTTCATCACTTAATAACTCCTGGAGTGTTTGAACATCACAGGATTGATGAGATCCAACAGTGTGAGAGGATCCTGAACTCACCATCCATGCAACAGGAAGTGTATCGCCGCCTCAACAGCAAACAGAGAGGAAAGAAGAGGATGTTCTGAGGGTGGAAGCTGATAGTGATGGTGGTGATGGTGGTGATGATGATGATGATGATGATGATGATGATGATGATGGGTGTGGATGCGAACATCCTGTTTAGAGAAAGAGAAAGAGGGAGAGAGCGAGGCTGGATTCTTGTTTCCTCTGTCGGCGTTGGCATTTCCTCTTCTCCTTTCCTAACTCCTCTGGGAAACAAATAGTTATGATATAACCACCAGAGAGAGGAGAGAGAGAGAGAGAGAGAGGATTGCGAAATCTTTGTGATCTGTGAAAATATCCGAGTTTAATTTTAATCTGAAAATCCGTTTCCTTCCTGTTAGGAGACGAGGAGAAAATACAAACCATCCTCTGGAGACGAGCTGCAGCAGCTGTCTAGGATGTGTTCAGGGACAACAAAAACAATTTGTACTAATATAAAATACTCCCGTTTCATCTTTAACTCATCAACTATTGTTTTTTATTAATATCGGTTGTCTTCTCGTTTCCCTCCGTCGGCACATATTGGTTCGGCCGCCGGTGAAACCTCTTTGAGATGCACCAGACGAACAAACGTCTCCGAGGTTCTGGTTCAGTTAACGTGACACCACACAACATGTTGACGTGAAGAAACCCAGATCACACATTAAAACAACACAACAGTTCATGGACGCTAAACGCCCCGGTAGGAGTGGAATAAACAGAAGAAGAAGAAGAACTGGGTAGTTAGCGTGAGCAGCGATAGCCACCGTGGCTGAACAGACGAAGAAGAGAGCGCCACCTACAGGAACTCAAACTCCATCAACAGGAAATCCAAGGAGGAAGACGTCACACTGTTTGATTGACAGGTGATCTCTGGGAAGGCGTTACCGCGGGTTTCAAATGAATAACTCCTAACTCCTTATCTCATAACCCCTTATCCACTGATAGACAGAGACCCTGCTACTGCCTGGCTAGTCTATGTGTGTGTGTGTGTGTGTGTGTGTGTGTGTGTGTGTGTGTGTGTGTGTGTGTGTGTGTGTGTGTATGTGTGTGTGTGTGTGTGTGTGTTTGAGCATGTTTGTCCTGCCTGGCCTGATGCTCAGTCACGTAGCAGCAGGTTGGTTTGGCTCCACAATGCTGGTAACCTTATAGTCTAAAGAACAACAACACACGCTACATTAACTCCTCTCTGGGAAGACGGAGTGTGTGTGTGTGTGTGTGTGTGTGTGTGTGTGTGTGTGTGTGTGTGTGTGTGTGTGTGTGTGTGTGTGTGTTCGTGTCAATAATGGCTTGCTTCACACCTCTTTCAGATGTGCACAGGTCAGGAGACGGGAACAGAAAACCTGTTTTCTATGCAAGTGTGTTTTACTGTGTGTGTGTGTGTGTGTGTGTGTGTGTGTGTGTGTTAGGGTTGGACCGCCACATATCTATATAGAGATATACAGAAAAATCAATACAGAGAAGATTACTGTCAATGAAAAGATTCAACTCTTGGTGTGCAGTTACACTGTTTAGACTGTAGGTGGCGGTGTAGTCAATGAAGTTCAGCATGGCTTCTGTGAGTGTTTGTGTGTGTGTGTGTGAGTGTTTGTGTGTGTGTGTGTGTGTGTGTGTGTGTGTGTGTGTGTGTGTGTGTTTATTGCCTGTTCATCACTCATCCTGTTATTGACCAGACAGACAGAGTCAGCAGAGGGGCGGGGCTTCAGGGCATGGGATATACAGGTCTGTGACCTTTGACCTGGAAATGTAGGGTGGTGTTACAGGAAGATAACAGCATCAAAGATCAAAGTGGAGACAGAAGAGAATGAGCTCTCACACACTCTCACACACACACACACACACACACACACACACACACACACACACACACACACTCTGACCAGGATGTGATATCCATGAGATCAATGGAAGCTCAGGTCAAGGTGTAACAAGCACATCCTGCTGGTCCTGGGATGTGTTTTATATTTCCCCTGAACTCTTTCTTTCTTTCTATTTCTATCTTTCTATCTTTCTTTCTTTCTTTTTCTATCTTTCTATCTTTCTTTCTTTCATTTCCTTCTTTCTTTCTTTCTTTTTTCTTTCTTTCTTTCTTCCTTTCTTTTTCTTTCTTATTTTTCTTTCTTTCTTTTTACTTTTTTTTCTTTCTTTTTTCTTTTTATTTCTTTCTTTCTTTTTTCTTTTTCCTTCATTCTTTCTTTCTTTCTTTCTTCCTCTATTTGCATCTATCTCTCTCCCTGACTTGTATCTGTTTCTCCCTCAATCAGGGCCAATCCGGGGGGGGGGGGCGGCGGTCAACCCTAGAGGTCAAAGGTCACAATCTTGTTTTGGACCTCACAGCTGGGGTGCTGACTGATACTTTCCAGGCACACACACACACACACACACACACACACACACACACACACACACACACACACACACACACACACACACACACACACTGACCTCAGCGACAGTGACAAGAATGGGAAGTTCAGGCTGCAGTTTTCCACAGCGACACACACTCGCTGCTGATTGGTCGAGGACGCCGCCTGTCAATACCGATCCGCCGTATTTCCCAAAAATAGTGTTTTAGCTATAAGACGCGGGTTCAAGCATCCGGCTGACCTCTGACCTCTGACCTCTTGTAGAGACGAAATAGGTGGAAGACTGGAGGAGGAGAAAAGGAGGAGAAATAAAACACCAAGCGAGAGAGAGAGCGAGAGAGAGAGAGGGAGCGGGGGAGGAGGCTAGGAGGTGAGATAAACACTCATTAGAGCAAGCCTACCGCCTCCTCTCCTCTTCCTCCTCCTCTTCCTCCTCCTCTTCCTCCTATTAACCTTTTCTCTCTCCTTCGTCTGTTCACCTCCTTTTTCCTCCCTTCCTCTCCTGTCCTTTTTATAGAGCTTCTATCCTGTTGGTTTAATCCTCCTCCCTCCCTTCCTGCTTCTCTCCCTCCGTACCTCATTCTCTCCTTACCTCCCTCCTTCTCCCTTTCCCTCCCTTCCTCCTTCTCTCCTTCCCTACCTTGCTCCCTTCCTACCTCCTTGTCTGTTTCCTCCTCTCTCCGCCTACCTCCTTCTCTCCTTACCTCTCCCCCTACCTTCTTGTCGCCTTCCTTCCCTCCACTCTCTCTCTCGCTGTCACTTTCCCTCCCCCTCCTTCCCCTCCTCTTCTACCACCTCCTCTCCCTCCCCTTCCCCCCTTCCCCCTCCCTCCACCTCTCCTTTCTCTCCTCCCCCTCTCTCCATAGTTTATTAGACAGCTCCTGGAGGAGGTCTAGTCCACAGTCAGGGCTGCTGCTTTACTCCCTGGAAGACAGATGGTAG
This sequence comes from Hoplostethus mediterraneus, assembly GCA_034670385.1. Lineage (NCBI taxonomy): Eukaryota > Metazoa > Chordata > Actinopteri > Trachichthyiformes > Trachichthyidae > Hoplostethus > Hoplostethus mediterraneus. The sequence goes on along the minus strand of JAXDDW010000210.1, from coordinate 328,007 downwards.
AGACAGATCTCTCTCTCTCTCTCTCTCTCTCACCCCTCCGTCTGCCTCTCCTTCTTCTTCTTCTCTCTCCTGTTCATTCTCCCTCCTTCGCTCTCACTCCCCTGCTAAATTAATCTAACTTGCTCCCTCTAGTTTTTCTCCCTCTCCCTCTCCCTCTCCCTCTCTCTCTCTCTCTCTCTCTCTCTCTCTCTCTCTCCCTCTCTCTCTCTCTCTCTCTCTCTCTCTCTCCCCCTCTCCCTCCCTTGCTACCTTAATTGAACTCATCACTGGTCACTCAGCTCCTTGTTGACTGAAGGTCTGGATGAGAGGACGGAGAGCTGGAGAACCCAGTGGATTTTAACTCATCGACAAGTCAGACCCCACTTACAGGTACCGACCGTGGCTGTGTGTGTGTGTGTGTGTGTGTGTGTGTGTGTGTGAGTGTGTGTGTGTGTGTGAGAGTGTGTGTGTGTGTGTGTGCGTGTGTGTGTGTGTGTGTGAGAGTGTGTGTGTGTGTGTGTGCGTGTG
>JAXDDW010000210.1:307500-322500 GCA_034670385.1 Hoplostethus mediterraneus | reverse complement strand
AGGAGATCACAGAACAAGACAAACAGATCTATTTATTAAGAGATGAAGAAAAGATTTTTCCTCTGGGGTGACGGACTGGATGGGTGCCTGGATGTTTTCTAGGAAAGACGTTTCATCCTCTTTCAAGTTTATTTATAGAGCCCTTCATCACAAGCAAGCCTCAGAGGGTTTTACAAGCCTAACATCAGTTATCAATAATAAATCAAATTATGACAATTGTGGTATTTTATTTATTATTAGGATTATGATTGGAGGCTTTGAAGCTGTCACAAATCTTCCCGTCAACAAGCATGAGCAGCGCTAGGTTTGGCATGCGGTGCGTTCACAGACCAGGAAGTAACAGGGCAAATTTTCTTGGATGTTGCTTTTAGCTTTTTCCAGTTTGGCCAGTCTTCTATTGTTGGAGCAGTTCAGTGGGAAACCAGAAAGTGAAGCATGGCGAGCGCTGAGAAAGAAGGAAAAAAAAACCTTATCTTGAAGAAAAGAGGTTAAAACAATAAATAAGACGTATTCCAGGGATATAACCAACACTGTGATGTCTTGGGAGAAATTGAGAGAGCATGAGTAAGAGAGTTGAGTCACTGTAAGTAACTGAATGTACAGTTTTTGTATTTCCTCAGGAACTTGATGGTCGGTTGATAATGTCTGAGTCATGATATCGAGTTCCTGTACGTTTTAGTTTTGGGTTTCACGGCCGAGAGCGAAGCAAATTTGCACCGAAGCGATTCTCTGGTTCAATAGACACCCGGTGATTGTGATTAACAGTTGTATTTTCTTCGTTCTACCCAGCCCCTCCTTTCACTATAACCTCTTTCTCCTCTCGCCCAGGGGGACCACAAGTGGACCACCATGTTGGGCCAGAGTGTGCGGTTGCAGCCGGTGCCCATCCAGAGCCTCTCGGAGCTGGAGCGAGCCAGGTTACAGGAAGTGGCCTTCTACCACCTGGAGGAGAGGGACCTGGATGTCAAGATCAGCATCCCCAGAGGTAGGAAGTATGACGATGACGCTGGTTTTAACAACCCAAACGTCGGTTGTAAGAAGGTACAACGGCTTCGCAGATTATGGAGGGAGATGATGGAGAGTATCTCTGACTAGAGCCTTGAAAAGCACCTTTGAGATACACCTTTGTCTTGGTTGTCAAGGAGCGTCATCAGTTTGAATCCTGTGCCAGTGCGGGAATTTGAACCAGCAAGGTGAATGAGAATAGAGGGGTTTTCAGGTGACATAACTCTGGCGGCCATGTTGGAGGTCCTCAGCTGCAGTGGCTGTAAAACAGATGATTGTGTTTTTCTAAATGTACAACTTAGAAATATTGAATTTCTGGGATGTTTTGGATGGGGACTGATCATTTCCCACCGATACATCAGATTGATTTCATGTCAGCTTGTTAGCTAGCTAGTATCCGCTCAGCTAACCGTTATAGTGTCTGGTTGTAAACACATCTGATTTGCGCAATAGCCAACACATCTAGTCGAGGCGTCATCAGTTTGAATCCTGTGCCAGTGCGGGAATTTGAACCAGCAAGGTGAATGAGAATAGAGGGGTTTTCAGGTCACATAACTCTGGCGGCCATGTTGGAGGTCCTCAGCTGCAGTGGCTGTAAACAGATGATTGTGTTTTTCTAAATGTACAACTTAGAAATATTGAATTTCTGGGATGTTTTGGGTGGGGACTGATCATTTCTGACTGATTTCATGTCAGCTTGTTAGCTAGCTAGTATCCGCTCAGCTAATCGTTATAGCGTCTGGTTGTAAACACATCTGATTTGCGCAATAGCCAACACATCTAGTCGAAGCATTAACAGTGGCTGAATTAGCCTGCTGGCTAGTTAGCTAGGTAACCAGCAGAGACTAGGACCAGAGGGTCAAGGGCTAACAACAAGACTCAGACTGGTCACTTTCATAACATTACTAAATTGCTGTATACCCACATATCAGTGTTTTTCAGCTAGCTCTCTTTTCTAGTTGTGTTTAGACATTACAGTATTTGCAGCGCACACAATTCTCCACCGGACCTCCATCATGGCGCCAAACATGGCTGCTTCGGAGATTTGTGACGCAACTACAAAGCCTCCATCGCGCTCCTCTTGAGCATGATTGGACGAAACTTGCGGGAATGATGCATCTCACCACTCCAGCATTTTCAAAATCACACCAATAACGACTAACTGGCTAATGAATTGTCTTCAGCCAAACAACCGTGCAGCTCCGCGGCTAGACGGCATAGAAACAGCTGAGTTCGGAAAGTGTTTTGACTGTTTTAATTCCCCTGTGAGGGAGGTTTTATGTTATTGTTGGACACGATGAGCAGCTATTAGGTTTAACGTCCCGGGTAATGAAAGTCAAGATGTTTTACAGGCTTGTTCCAACTCAATCAGCTGCTTTGATGTCGGCTCCCTCCCTGGTCCAGAAACACAGAAGCTAGCTACAACAAAACCTGTGTGTGTGCTTCATCTGCAGTAACACACTTCTTCTTCTTCTTCTTCTTCTTCTTCTGCTGTTTACTCGCTTGACTATTTCTGGACCGCTCCCTGCTTGGAGATTGGAAACGCTCCAACGTCTCCAGCTGATCTTCCAAGCAGTAAATCCAGCCGATATGTAGTTTTAGTAATAAACCGTAAATCTCTGGAACACCGCGGAGATGGCAGAGTGGGAGTTTTCTCTCGTTTGTCGGGGGGTGGAGGGGTCACAGAGGTCAGAGGGAGAGTGTAGAGGCTGATGGTAGAAGTAGTGTGTGTGTGTGTGTGTGTGTGTGTGTGTGTGTGTGTGTGTGTGTGTGTGTGACGTTGGTCATGAAGGAATGGCTCTGTACATTTCTGAAACATGCCACCATGTGTTTTGGGTGTGTGTGTGTTTTTGGTTATAGTAAGTATAGTAATTTTCTATATGTATGTGAATGTGTGTGTGGGAGGAAATGGCAGGAGAGCAGCATACTAGCAGTGTGTGTGTGTGTGTGTGTGTGTGTGTGTGTGTGTGTGTGTGTGTGTGTGTGTGTGTGTGTCGTGCCTGTATGTCAACTGCTTTTCTCAGACTCACTGTCCTCTCCCACACTCACACTGTTCCCCTCTCTCTCTCTCTCTCTCTCTCTCTCTCTCTCTCTCTCTTGAGGGTTTTAACCCCTGGCCTGCTGACCTTTGACCTCTTGAACGCTTCACTGATCAAGGCCTTTGTTTACACACACAGCCTCCGAGGGTTAGCGGATCCATTCCCGTCGCGTCAGTCTTATCGATCATAGAAAAGAACCGATCATGTAGTTGGTCTGAGCCAAGAGACTCATGGTCTATCGTGTGTGTGTGTGTGTGTGTGTGTGTGTGTTTCATACAGTAACGTTAACCTCCATACATCCTGTGAGAAACCACTTTTCTCATTTTCCCATCGAGAATCTGCCAGTTTTGTGTCTCTGATTGGTAAAACTTATATGAAATATGATACTAAAATAGCCGTTTTGAACTAGCAGGGACTACTTTCCCTGTTTCCATAGGAGGTGATGGGAGACAGCAGCGGATGAATACGTGGCCGTGTTACTCCTCTTTCTGTTACTCCTCTTTCTGTTATTTCTTTCTTCTCTACTTGTGTTTCCTTGTGGTCTCTTTCTTTTTCCCTCACACTTCATCTCCTCTTCTTCTCCATCTTTTTTCACATCACTCCATCGCTCTGAATCTTGTTATGTCTCTCTGTCTCTCTGTCTCTCTGTCTCTCTGTCTCTCTGTCTCTCTCTCTCTCTCTCTCCTCCCTGTTGCTCTAACTTAACAGGACTCCATACCATAAAGCCTCTCCAGCTTGAGGGTTTGTGTGCGTGTGTGTGTGTGTGTGTGTGTGTGTGTGTGTGTGTGTGTGTGTGTGTCGTTGGCTCGGTCCAGTAAATTCTTTGTGAAATGTGTCAGTAGTAGTTGAGTCTGATTTGCTCTTATTTGGTGTGGCTGGTTCATTCTCATGCTCCTCACTCCTTATTCCTCCTGCCTGTCTGCCTGTCTGTCTGTCTGTCTGCCTGTCTGCCTGTCTGTCTGTCTGCCTGTCTGTCTGTCTCCCTCGTTCCCTCTTCTCTCTTGCCTCTCCTGCTCATCTTTCTCTCAGCTGACCTCCTCCTCCTCCTCCTGCTGTCTCCTACTTCTTAAATGTATTTTGTCTTCATGCTAAATCAGCTGATCACCGATCCGATCACTGATTTAACTCCCAGCAGCTCAACAGCAGATTCAACCTGTCAGTGAGTTGAACAGATCGGTCTCAACATATTTATCACATGTTGCTGAACGAGGTTTTCTGTCTTCAAACATTAGAAACATGGTTTTTACCGATTTTTTTAACAGCTTTCATGACACACACACACACACACACACACACACACACACACACACACACACACACACACAGATATCCAAGGGCTGGTGGTTGACATGCGCGGGGTGGGAGGGGCCGCGCTCTTTAGAAATAAACTTTAATTTCCTGCAGTCATGGGAATTTGACCCCCCCTTACTCACACACACACACACACACACGCACACGCACACGCACACGCACACGCACACGCACACACACACACACACACACACACTCGCTAGGTTCTGCTGCATGTCTCTCCCTCTGTGTTTTTCTCTCTGCCCCCCTCTGGGCTGCTGCTAACTCAACCATACTTCCCCTGTATCTGGGGGGAAACAGGAGAATTCCCAACCCCGTTGTCCCGGATACGATCTGGGATTCAGGGAACGCCGAAACGTTCCTTAATAGGGAAAAGAAAGCAACCTTGAATTAGCGATTTCTAAACACGGCCGTTACAAACCCAAACAATGTGGTGTCTCCCACGTAAACCAGAGAGGGAGGAAGTGGAGCTCGTAAAACACACACACACACACACACACACACACACACACACACACACACACACACACGTGCCCATATACATGGTCACGTCGCCATGGATATACACGCCCACGTGCACACACTCAAACACACATGACCTTTAAACCTCTTACACTTGTTATGCATCATCAAGCTGCATTGCATTCTGGTCTATCTTGCTACTTGCTATTTTTCCTTTAATGTTATCGACGACACAGTTTCCTCAAAAGGTATTCAACATCCAACTGTGAATATTTTGCTCATAACACCCTTATGATGCCTTATAACACTTTATGAGCACCACCACCGTGCAATACAGTATTTTACACACACACACACACACACACACACACACACACACACACACACACCTTCGTCCTTCGTGCCTGCAGCAGCCCAGACGTTGAGTCAAGCGCCGTCCAAACAAACAAGAGGTTCGTGTTGGAACGTTGTGCTCTATTCTTAGAGTCTCTGAACTGAGGAAGAGGCACCAGATAACAAGGGCTGCTTGGATTGGCCGGTGTGTGTGTGTGTGTGTGTGTGTGTGTGTGTGTGTGTGTGTGTGTGGGAGAGAGAGAGAGAGAGCGAGGGGGGGGTGAGAAAAATGAGGTGATTCTGCAAGAAAAATATCAGCAAGACAAATGTTGGTTTTATGTATGGACGTGTGTGTGTGTGTGTGTGTGTGTGTGTGTGTGTGTGTAGTGATCCCTCTTTAGTGTCATAACAAGCAATAGATACATGAGGATCACACACACACACACACACACACACACAACTAACTAAATGAAAGACAGACATCGTAGAAAAACAGACAAGTATTCATTGTTCATGTACACACACACACACACACACACACACACACACACACACACACACACACATGCGTAAGCACTGCTAATCATTTTCTCGATGTTTTTCCTTCTTGCAGAAATACGTAAACGGAGAAAATCACTGCGCAGGAAGTTCGACTCTTTTTCCAAGGAAAAGAAAGAGCGAGGTGAGTTCATCACACACACACACACACACACACACACACACACACACAGAAACACACACACACACGGAGGGTAGGTGGTTAACCACTGTACCATCTCTGGCCACAATTTATCTGTTTACTGTCCTCTGTCATCGTGTGTGTGTGTGTGTGAGTGTCTGTGTGTGTGTGTGTGTGTGTGTGTGTGTTACAGCATTACTGTAAATTGCAGCTCCAAAAAGCCCAACGTCCTCCTCTCCTCCCTCGTCACCGCCGCTGACGTACGCCGGCGTGTCCCCCGCCGAACGGTGAATAACCGCTAATGATCCACAACACTTGAAACGGCGTGGCGGAGGTGGGGGGGGGTGAAGGGTGGGGGGGGGGGGTCTGACTCACAGGGGCTGCAGTGAGTCAAACTTGTATTTCATTGTTTCCGGTGCTTTTCTATGTGGTTTGAACACAACGTCCATCATGTGGATGACGGTAAACAGCCTCACCGCACCGCCGTAACCCCGTTCTTTCAACACATTTAATACCTCACTTCACATCTCGTGATACTGTCGAATAAAACTCGGTTTGTTTACGTTCAGCACAGAGGGATTACATTACATTACATTACATTACAGGCATTTAGCAGACGCTTTCATCCAAAGTGACTTACAGTAAGTGTATTCAACATAGGTAGGTAGAGAACTACTAGTCACCAGAAATCATAAGTGCATTTCCTTCCTTAACAACCAACTAAGAGCATAACTAGTGTTAAGGTAAAAGTGCAATAAATTAGCTAGCTACTTTTTCTTAAACAAATGAGACAAATAAGTGAACCAAATAAACAAGAGCCAATAAACAAGATCCAATCAACAAGAGCTCATACAAATAATTGACGACAAATAGTCAAGGCTAAGAGGAAGGGTCAGGGTAGAGGGATGCAGCTCTCTCTCCGTGTTAAGATCCTTAACACTTAAAGGTCGAGGTGTCACGGTTAAGGCATCGCCGTAAACAAATGAGACCACGGTGGACAGGGGCCTCTGTCTCACGCCTCTGTTATTGTTAGTGATCGTCCCGCAGAATTAAGAGCACATTTCCCATGAACACCTGCTTCCTGTCACAGAGAGGATGTTGCTACTTGACCCCCCTCGCCTGTTGTGTTTGTTTTCTCTCTTTCCTGAAGAGGTTGAACATGTTGGAAGAGGAGGAGGTGAAGAGGTGCAGCCATCACTCAGCTTTGATGTGCTGCTCATTCATACAGTGATGGAGCTGATGTTGGTTCCCCTCGCTCTCTTTATCAGTGTGCTCTCTCTCTCTATCTCCCTTTCTATCTCTGGCCTGTTCCTCTCTTCATTTTTTCTCTTTCCCTATCTCTGTTTATGTCTCTCTCTCTCTCTCTCTCTCTCTCTCTCTCTCTGCTGTAAGCCATGTGGCCAGTGATCTGCCAATGTGAGCCTAACTCCTATAAAGAGATGTTCTCTATTCTCAGGTGCTTAAAACACACACACACACACACACACACACACACACACACACACACACACACACACACACACACACACACACACACTCATTGCCAGTCTGTCTGTGCAGGTCTTGTGTAAATCCTCCCTCCAGCCTCTTAGACGGAGGGACTTAGCTCAAGCTAACCCTGCTAATCAAAACACAGAACATTGGGACCTGGCAGGGCTCCTGTAGGCGCTGCTCCCCTACTACTGATGGCACTGTGGGGAGTAATAGATTACATGTAATGGATTACAGGATTGGATTACAAAATGATCCTGGGTGACTGATAATAATACTATAATACTATAATACTATTGGTTTGTAGATCTGATTTACAGTGAAATAAGCAGATGTATGCGGGTCTGCTCACTTCACTGTAATCATAGGAACATTTCTTGGAGACAGAAATCATCTCATTGGTTGAGTTGAACCTCAGTGGGCGGAGCCAAAAAAAACAAAAAAATGTTTTTTTGGAGCGCAAGTTAGTTAACTGGCAAACTTGAACTATAATCAAATAGTCAAAATATAAATAAATATTATAAATGGCAATGACTTATTTTTTCATTAATTCATGATCATGTTATTCATGAAGTTGGAAGGTCAGTAGGCTAGCTAACTAGCTAACCTAGCTAGGTATAGGCTAGTACGGCTAGTTTGAACTTGAACGGTCACCTAGGCTAACTAGCTAACTTAGATAACTTAGTGGAGTTCATAGTGTTCAGTTAGCAGCAGAGCGCTAGCCTTCATAATATTAGCTAGCTCCTCTCTTTCTTTTCACAGGGCTTCAGTCTAAATATATTTAGACAGAAAAAGGCTGATGTTTAAATCAACCAATGAGAATATTTCTGCCTCTGAGAAACGTTTGTTTGTTTGTAAAACTCAAACTCGATTTGCGTTCTTCTTTTGCTTTCCAAGGTACTCCAACGTCTGTTCTGTGTATTTTACTAGAAGTTCTCTAGAAGTTACTGGGCTTCCAACTGTGTTCCCCCATGACTCATTGGGGTTGACATGGAGGACATCCTTCCTTGGTTAAATAAATATAGGTTTTAAAGTGCCCGTGCCCCACGCCCCAAAGGACCAATGTTATCATCCAGCTGTTGGCGTGGTGAAGGCCTAATAGCCAGAACTAGTAGCTAATACTAAACAGTGTCTAAATATATCTCTCTGTTGGTCTGACTTCCAGTAACAGACAATACCCTCAGGACCACAGACCCTAAAACAAACACAGTGAAATCCCCCAACAATAAGAGACACACAGCTGTCTTCCTGTCTGTGTTTTAGTATCTTTACTACCGACGTAGGACACGTCTCGGGGGTCCCATCAGTCAATCAAGCGCTAACTGCTGTCCGGTACTTCGTGCTAAATTCCTGTGCAGCGTGGTAATTTCACTGCCATGGTCGGTCGGTCGGGTTCCCACCGCTCTAAAGAAGCTAAGCGTCCCATGTCTGCCTTTTCATCCACAGGCATCAAGACAGTCTCTGTTGGCCCAAGATGATATGGTTTAAATTTCCTGGGGAAGCAAATAAAGGCCTTTTGGGTCTTTGGTGGGATGAAAGAGGAATTCAGCTTGTTTTAATATGCTATAATGTCCTTGAGGGGTTGGAACCCGAATGCTCTGTGTGTCCCGACGTGGCCATTTTGGATTTTACTGAATATTTATGTTATTACTATGCATGCAATCCTATAATCCTGATGAAATCTGCAGCAGAAAAGTGTAATTTTAAACATCTGTCAATCGTTCTCCAAGAGGAGTTGATTTGTTTTAGCCCAATGAGTGCACCATGGCACTACCATCAGCTAGACCAAGGTGCTGGTATTTCCAGGCTTAGGGGTTTCATTCCCACTGAGGATATCCAGTCTAAAAATATAGGCATGCACTCAGGCACTTTGGATAAATGTCTCCACCAAATAGCAAATGTTAACTGTCAAATAGGTTATTATAGAGCTGCGGTAAGCCTGTGACCTAAACATTGTCAAAGCCAAACCATCTGCTAAGCCTGCCTGTTATTCTCAGCTGAAATATTAGCATTGTGAGTCAGGCATTATTATTATTAATAAAAAATGTTTTGATGCAGCCAGAGCTCCATGTTTTGTAATCCTGCATGCATGAGCAAACCTCCCGACACCCCCTGATCCTTTAATAACTCAGCTACATCGCAGCCTCGGACCTCCCTGGTGTCTGAATGCCCTGTAGTGACCTAGGCTACCTGAGGATGACTCTGAGAAGCCTTAGTCAAGACTTTCAAGCTGCCACAGCCAACTACTAAATCCCCAACTGTAGCTTGAACCAAGAAAACACCTCAGTCCAAGCAGCTAGCATTGCCGTAGTGAGTGTTGGATGCCAGGAAACGTGGCCAAATGTCAGCAGGCAACAGCATGGAGTCAGGAATGATGTAATGAATGAGGTGTTCCCCGCCAACAGACGTCAGGACTGAGGACTAAGCGCTGGCTTATTGATCAAATATGGCCATTTAAAAGTACATTACGTAAGACAAATTAACAAGTGACATCTATTGAATGGATGTCCCCATTCATCCGCCCTGCTGAGTCCTTACAAGCTGCACTGATCCTGCCAGCGCAGAAGGGCAAGCAAGAGGAAAAGTACCATAACATTCACCACTTACTCACTGTGGTGTTCCTCACTGTGGTGTCCCTCACTGTGGTGTTCCTCACTGCTCTTCCCAGAGATCACCTGTCAATCAAACAGTGTGTCCAGTACTGTGACATCTTTCTCCTTGGGTTTCCTGTTGATGGAGTTTGAGTTCCTGTAGGTGGCGCTCTTTTCTTTGTCTGTTCAGCGACGGTGGCTATCGCTGCTCATGCTAACTACCCAGTTCTCTTCTGTTGAATCGTAAAACACATCACTTCTGTCGCTAGAGGATTTTACTGGGAAAGACCGACCTGACACCGGGTGTTTAGAGCAGCAGATGTAAAAGCTTTCATGAACTAGCTAGAGGTTGATCACTGTTAGCAGTTGGTATTAGAAAGTAACAAAACATTCATTTATATGAAACCGTGTGAATTATTACTTCAAAAGCTACGTAGAAGATATCAATCTTCATACCACACTCATGATGCTCATCAAGCCAGTAAGTCTCCGCCAGCAGCCACCAGGCCTCGCAAGTTTCTGCTGGGTAAACATTGTAGCCTCACGATCTGTTTGCACACTTAAATTGATCGTTAGCCGTTAGCCACCCTACTAATACACACTTAGCCTGTAGCTGCTTAGCAAGTCAGTGGCCATTAGCTTGCACCTGTGGGCAGCCAGTTAGCTTGTTAGCCTCCAGCTGGCAGGCGGCCCACAAGGCACCTACCAAGGAGCTTATGCCGGTGCTTGAGCCTGGCACCTGATGGAGGCACATGTGGACGAGGGCCGGTCAGATCAGGTTCGAATCAAGGAGGGGAGTCGGGTTGAAGAGCTGGAGGAGACGGGGAATGGCATTGGGAGAGGGCGAGAATTGGGAACCCTCAAATATTGGCCAGGAGACTCCCGAATTTACCCAGGGTCTCCTGGAGTGCAAGAAATCCAGTCCGGGAGAGTTTTGATGAGGCGAAAAATAAATGTTGTTTGAATAGTATTAATACTGATGGTGGCTCTCATTGGATTGAGTCAATGAGCCAATTAGATGCCAGATCAATTGACGCCGGATAGCTGCTCCATAACGTGTTGCATCTGTTGTGTCTGGGCCGAGATGACGAAGCCCCTGCACTGTGTGATTGGTGAAGGAATTCTGGGTATTATGGGATGCCACAGTTGGCTTGTTTGTTTTGGTCATGGTTCCAATTGAGTATCAATGTGTATGGATTATTTAGACATGTCACTGTGGTAAAAACCTCCCAGACTGGAATCGCATTGAGTCGGGAACCCTAAAAGAAGCTAAGGAGAAAGAGAGAGAGAGGGTTGGAGAGAGAGAGAGAGAGAGAGGGAGGGAGGGAGGGAGAGCAAGTTTCAAGCTGAGTCAATCCCTTATGTCTAAGGCTTTAGAGGGCATTCTGTCTGACCCACTTCTCACCAGGTATCAGTGTGTGTGTGCATGTGTGTGTGTTTCCATGTGTCTTCATGCACGCAATCCTATTGTGTTTTACGCTTCTACATACATGTTGCGTGTAAGGATACAGGCATGTCTTCACACCCCAGACAAAAGAGAGTTTCCTGACAGGGACTAATACAGTTTTGACATTATTACCTGCAGCTCTCTTTTAAATTTATGGTTTCCTTTATATCAAATAAATCATTCTAGTTAACGTGTATAACTAGAGGACATAACATTATATTAAACATTAAATTGTGGACACATATATGGTCTTTCTTCTAATCTTTCTTACCTATAATTCCCTTGTTTGATAAGGTTGTCAAAATGTCAAAATGTCAAAGGTAGCAGCAGACTCAGCTTTATTCTGATGGATTGACTGAGTTGACATTTCTCCTCCTGCCAAAAAACAAACAAATGACAAAGCAATTTTATCATTACTGTGTTGAGCATGGTGATACATCTGCTCTAATACGTTTTCTTACTTGTCTCTGCTCTGAAAGTGTGTTTGTTTGCGTCAGATCCCCGGTCCATGTTGTTGTAGTTCCTACTGTCACCTCTAGAGGTCGACACTTCATCAATTACTTAACCCGGCTTAAATAAACCACGCCGGACGCTCTGCCTCGACGCAGTGTCGTCACCCGGGCCATGTTTACCAGGTTAAGTGATCGTCTTACCGAGGTGAGTTGGGATTGTGCCTGTCAACGTCTTCCCTCACGGCGTAAGAGGCTTACGGGGCGACAACAAAGGTTTTACTTTTGAGTTCGTCGACAACAAAGAGCGGCGAGCAGAAACAGCTCAGACACACTTGACCAGCACGGGACATCAGCTGACTGATGATGATGCTGGGGGTTAAATAAGGCGGCATTGTTGAGGTCAGTGATATATGGCCTTAAGGCGGCGCTGCAGAAGTACATTTTTGGCAGGTTCTTACGAGCAAAAGGACACGAAAACAAACCAAACAAACATTTCCTTCCCCTTCGCCTGTGTTTCCATCCACGTGGTCAACTCTTTCACAACGAGTGGTTTGGAGGGTTGCTGAGGATTTCTGCACATTTACGACCCATCAAGTGGTTTCTAAATCCTCCGATTCCGTTGTTGTTTTTGTCACCGCCGTTCTGTTTTCTCTACGTTACCCTCTAACCCCCAGTGCGCCCCCGCTGGTGTGAAGTATAAACACATGAGCAATAGGAAGCCACGAGCAGCGAGTTCACACAGATTTTTTTATGACTCCAGTATCAGCAACAGCTTGACACTGAAGTGCCTCCGACTCGGCGTTCAGGCGGGAGTTTTATCGTAAGAGTGGCTGAGGAACATTTTCAGAGACAGACTGCTGTGATGTCTGGTTTGTGGCTGTGGCTGGTCTAACAGGATTACGTCTTCATCCCCCTCTTACCTGCTATTCTGTCTATTCTCATACCCCTCGTCTACTCGCACCTCTAATCTCTTCAAGGAGCTGAGCGATCGCTGCGTTAACTTGTTATGATTGCAGACAGACGCGTAGGTCACCTCACTCATCCTCTCCATCCACTGCTCTTTCTTCAGGTCCTCCACATCCCTCCATCCTTACACCCACCTCCACTCCAACCTCTTCTGGGAGTCTTTCTCTGCGTCCTCACACCGGTCGCGCACGAAGCACGACTTCACAAAACGAACAGCCTGCCTTGTCTGTTCGTTGTCTGTGAGAAGTGGGTAACCCCCATGTGCAAGGCATGATGGGATAGGTGGCGGCACGAGAAGAGTCTCACGTGAAGCAAATGACTGATGGTGATGGCGGTGAGACGGCTAGTGTTAGCTTGCTAGCCTATCTGTCCCGCAACGTCCAAATAGCTTTAGCCACTTAGCCACTTAGCCACTAAGCTAGCTAGCTCACGGGAGAGAAGCGTCATTTCAAGATGATGTTTTCCAGACATGATTATGAATTATATTCAACCAAAATGAATTGAAGAAAAAGCTGAAATACAAAATGGATTTACACAAATAAGAGGTTACCGTTAATCTCTTCTTTTCTATAAACTTGTCAATTATGATGACAATATGAGTTGAGGTCCGAGCTCAGGTTAGGAAAATTGAAACGAAAGGTGAAACTAAAGTTGCTCTAGACTTTTTTTCACCAGTATGCTGTTAGCTGATTGGCTGACCAAGTTATACTACGGGACACCAAGACATTCGCTCTGTGTATTGAAGCTACTGGATGAAAGTCGAAACATCTTCCTGTTGAGGGGGAAGGAGTTGAGATGCTATCAGCGGGGAGGAATGTGCTCTGTAAATACTTCAGCCGCTGATTTACAAGAAGACCGTTGTCAGACCAAATCCATTTATCTGCAAACATCATTTAGGGAGGAAGTCTTTTATTGGTGCCATCTTTTTTTCTTTGACGTTTCTAACAGGTTTCGAGACTCAAACTTTCAATCCAGGCGAGATAAAGAGAGTTCGTTCTGATATTTCCTCCCGCTGAGTTGGCACCGAAGGCATTTAAGTAAATCTTTAAATAATACCTCAAATAAATCACACTGTCGTCAGTCCTCCTCCGTCTCCCGGTGTCCCTCCCTGGCCGGCAAAATGCATCAGGATGAGATTGTAAAATATGATGTCAGATGAATGTTTCTTGTATTACATCAGTCTCCCTCAGCGTGTTCAGTAGGTATGAAGGTCCTAGTTGGTAAATAAAATCAAATAAGTCGTTTTTCTTTTGTTAAGGCGTTTAGAGTCTCGCTCTCTCAGGTCAAACAGCTCCTAACTACCAAATTAAACCAAATGAACTTCCCTCTCCCCTCTCCCCTCTCCCCTCACCCCTCTCCCCTCTCCCCTCACCCCTCTCCCCTCACCCCTCACCCCTCTCCCCTCTCCCCTCTCCCCTCTTCCCTCTCCTCGCCAGACAGATTTCATACTTTAACACCAAATGTTTGCACCATAACACACTTCGGTTCGCTTCCAAAACACTATAAATCCATTTTGGTGGGGAAAAAAAATATCAACTTAATGTGTCTGAAATACAGCGGACCGATACGCTTCGTCAAGCAGGATGGAGCGATCACCACTTCCTGTCCTCAGATAGATCATCCTCTCCTCCTTCTCTGCCTCAGGATGTCTCTCGAGGCGTTCGGAGTCCCTCCCCTCAAGCTCGTTGAACATGAAACCTCCAACTCTTCTTCTTCTTCTTCTTCTTCTCTCCCTCAGAATCGGCGCCCAAGGCGTTCGGCATCGCCCTCTCCCAGGCCATCGCCAACGACTGGGCCTACAAGCAGCGGCAGGACGCCCTGAAGGAGAGCCGGCGGGACTGCCTGGACCTGGAGGCCAGCGTCCTGCGCTTCCGGGCCGAGAAGCGTCAGTTCTTCAACGGGAGCAAGCCGCCGGTGGTCGGCGCCTCCAACTCTCAACTCAACGCGGTGGCGCCGGCGTCGTTCTTCGAGCCGCAGAGCAAACCGATGTCGCCCACGTTCCTGGACAACGCCGGCCGTGTGCAGAGGAGGGTGAGAGGATCGTCTGGACACACACACACACTCATCAGTGTGTGTGTGTGTCTGTGTATGTGTGTGTGTGTGTGTGTGTTTGTGTGTTTGTATTCTGTTACATCACATCTCTTCCAGCTTTGGTCTGGATCAGATTTCATCCCTGTTTCAGCCCAAATTCCTCCTTTAAGTCATCAAAGAGATACGAATCAGT
>JAXDDW010000210.1:242500-302500 GCA_034670385.1 Hoplostethus mediterraneus | reverse complement strand
CAATCGATCGATCAAACTACTGATACTACTACAGTCACAGCAACATCCTGTCTGTCACCTCCTCTCACCTCCTCTCACCTCCTCTCTCCCGTCTCCCCCCAGCGGCAGCCACCCGACGGGGGAGAGCAGCGTTGAGTCGGGGGGCCGCCGGGACACCGGGGCGTCGCTGGACTCGGTGGGGGCGTCCAGCGGCAGCCTGTCCCCCCTGGAGCCCTCACCCCTCCTCACCCCCCTGGAGCCCTCACCCCTCCTCACCCCCCTGGAGCCCTCGCCCCTCTTCACCCCCGACGGCAGCCTGACCGGCGAGGTCTTCCTCAGCGTCCTCAAACTCAACCAGAACAGGAAACGGCAGGAAACCAGATACGGTACATCACGGGATCCAGCCGAGCCCCCAGTTGAAGAGGCTCATGGGAAATTTGGAGGATCATACACTCATAGTTAAAAATCAAAAAAGTTCAATAATAAAAACCTGTATGTCTCCTTACAGCAGGTTGTTTTCCTCCTGGGCTCTCAGACGGAAAACAACTGGGAGAAGTGTTGATAGATGTGGCGATGGCGCCCCCTAGCTGTGGAGTGATACTATTCAGCATTTATTAGCATTAGCTCCTTACTAACCCATATTGATTATTAACGGCTTCTAGAAAAGTTTTGATAGGTGAATTCATTGATCTTGATATCAAAACGGTTTATAGAGGCAAAGATTGTCTCTAATTTTCAGCTGAAAAGCCAAAATACAACTATTTTCTGTTGCTGTCCACTGTGTTAATGCTATAAAACTCCTTTGCCGATTGGAAAGAGTTCGATTATGAGCGGAGCTACGAGGAGTACTACGTATTGATCCCTGATGTCTGGTCTCTCCTCCAGGTGGGTCTGAGGTCCCTCCGGGTAAATCCATCCGCCACATCCGTCAGTTCCACTCCCACCACAACCTGCTCAGCCTGGCCCAGCCCTCCGCCTCCGCCTCCGGGCTCCAGGGTCAGGAGCCCGAGCGCGACCCCCAGGACAGGAGGGCCACGCTGGGTTCCGCCCTCGGCTTCTCCCTGGGGGGCGGGGCGGGGGAGAACAGCGTCTGGGTGAGGCAGACGCCGCAGGAGGAGAGCAAGCCGACGCCCGCCAACAACTTCTGGGACTTCTTCACCGGGAAAGCGTCGGGGTCGGAGACGATGGTATGATGAAGAGGATGAAGATGAAGATGTGTGTGTGTGTGTGTGTGTGTGTGTGTGTGTGTTCATGCTTGCATTTGATGCTGCCTTCCAGTCAGCGTTGGAAGTCAGAAATTCCCAGCTGGAGGCTCGGAAAAACTGGGTTAGAAACATGGAAGTCTCGGAGATTTTCTTTGCCCGGTATAAGATCCTGGTCCCCGTGCAACAGCTAATGCTACGCCACTGTAACTTTAGCTAGCTAAGTTTCACAGAACATTAAGTAACTGTAAGTCCAAATTTAACCAAACAGTTGTATAGATTTAGATTCATATACTGAAGATTATTCAGTATTTTGAGGATTAAAACATGTTAAAAGCAGGACTGCGTAGCGCCATGTTGACCTGATGTCAGATCTTGATCCGCTCCATTGAAGTTTTTCCTAGGCTGTTGGAATTTCCAACATTTCAACATCTCTTGAATGCAGCATAAGTGTATGCGTGTGTGTGTGTGTGTGTGTGAGTCACAGTTGGGACACAGAAAGCGTGGAGAACGAACTGATGACGGAGGAGGAAAAGTTTGATGAATACCTGAAAAACATTTTTTTTAAATGACAAAAGACGGTGAAGGATTGACGACAGAACATTTCTACATATAAACATTTATAGAAGAAGATGAAGGACTGAAGGGACAGTTGTTGCAAGTGAGGGAAAAAGTGTCTAAATGAACCTGAGATTATATGGAAGTGGATGCAGGAATTGCGATGTGCATACCTTATATATACACACACACACACACACACACCTTGTCTTCACTACCTAGAACTGTAGCTGCTTGGGTCCTACTAACATCTATCAGGCTAGCCTAAGCTGCGTCCTGATCAGTCAATGGTTCCGCTTTTATTTTGAAATGCAATGCATGGAGGCGTAGCTTGCACGCCTGAAAAGCCCCGTCAAGGAGGAACATGAAGTATTATCACTTTCATGTCTTTACACCACATATGACACACAGATATGTACATACAATAACATGTAGCGGTAGACCTGGACGGGCTCGCAGACATGATGTGAACCAAAAGCTGCACAACACCCGTGTGACGCAGGATCCTCATCAGCACCGATCAGGATGGAGTCTCTCCAGCAGCTAAGACATGAAGGTTTATAGGAATGTCACGTGGGAATTCCTGCTTCAGGGTGTTGTGTCCATTTTAACCACAAGAGGGCATCATTCACCACATCAACTAAACCCCTATGCTCAGATGGTTTATGGACCGACCTACCAGAAGTTTCTGACATCGCGACGTGTACAGCTCTTTATTGTCCTTCCATCCCATCATAAGCCAATGTATTTGTTCCCAGCCTCTTTGTAGTAAATATCCATGTTTCCATGTCTGTCCATATTCTATCATGCTCCTAATCTGTACAGTCTGTCCCTCGTATCATCTTTTTCCTTTGGATTCCTGATAGAGGAAACAAGATATGTCGATGACACTTTTCTATATCGTTGTAACCCAGCAGCAGATCCCTCAAGCTTTGAAACCCGGAGACGTTCTGAGTTGTTTATCTGGAAGATGTACCGCTTACCCGCTGAATTAAATGTACAATTGCTTGTGTGTGTCGTTGCTTATTGAACCCAGGAGGAAAACCTGCACGGGGTTTAAAGGTTCTGGTTTCGGTGAACTGGCTGGAGGAACTCTGCTTCCACTGAAAAAAAAAAAAACATCTCTGAAGGGGTTTGGTCACTTTTGCCAGGGTTGTGAGGACCTGGAAAACAAGTCACAAGACAAAAGAATCTTCTCACACACACAAAGAGTTTTCATCGTGCTTTCTTCTTCTACTGCTTCTTCTACTTCAAGGTCCTATGTTATTCAGTTAACAAATATACTACAGCTCAGGATCAGAAGAATGTAGTTTAGGTAAAAGCTGAATTGAATTAGTACATTTTTATGAATTTGAAGACTTAAGTCCTCACAATACTGGGCCCTGATTGGACAGATTTCAAGAAGTCTTTAGTGAGGGGAGCCAATCAGGATCAAGCCCGGTCTGAAACTGCCTGTGGATATTTTGAAATTTTGAAATATTTTGAAAATGCAACAATACTAAATTTAACCAGTCAAACAAAACAAATTTAAACATGTGTTCAGACATCTTTAATCATACACATCTGAACGGAGTAGGGCCCCTTTAAAGTGTGAACGCTTTGAAAGTGAATGAATCAATGAATCACAGTCCACATCTTTCCATCTTTTATACCAGTTTGTGTTTTATTTCAGTTTGGAGGCCGTGAGAACTTCCACAGCTTCACTGCATCCACATGAAGTCAGTTCCCAGACAGCAGCATCAGCAGCCCCTCACACACAAGTCATGACTGGAAAATGTATTAATTGGTTTAGTTCAGTAAATCCGAACCTGAGACCAGGAGCGAAACGTGAACGCAGCCTTCAGACTCAACCCTCCACTTTTTCTGATTTTTGTTTTTTGTGGCGTTACAGCCTGAACTGTATCGACTCAGGGAGTTGGACACAAATTTTACAGGATGTGTCTGTTTTTTATTTTTAATAAATTTGGGGGGAAAAACTTTTTCATTTTGATGGGGTGTTTTGTGTCGACTGATGACAAAAAAAACATCAATTGAATCCATTTTGAATTCTGACTGCAACATCACAAAATTCAGAAAAAAGGGGGTTGAATATTTTCCCGAAGGCTCTGGGTCTGGTCCACGGTCCGGTCCGGTCCGGTCCGGTCCACCAGAGACAATAAGAAACGTGAGGAGTGTAAGAGGCGTTGAGAGTATACGAGGCTGCTGCCACAACGTGCACGCCGGTTGCCAAAGCTCACTGCGGCATGCTGTCGGGAGGCGGTACCGGCGCCTTCGGTCACGCCACGCCCATCGAGACCGGGTTCCAAACCCATTCACGTTCTCGGCGAGTCTGAACGGGGAGCAGTGATCGGAAAGTTCCAGCTGACAGAACCTGATTGGTTGTTCAAACCTCCTTAAAGATAAAAAATCCACCCTGATCCTCTTTCACCGTCATGGATATCAACCTGTGATGTTCAATGCATTCTGGGAGTTTACTTTGTTGTAGCCTCTTTCCCTCAACTTGCCTCGCCTACTTCTACTTCAGTTAGTGATTTCCTACGTTTCCCAGAATGCCTTTCAACAAGCTTCAGACTGGGTGTGAATTTGCTGCTGTCAATCAAAAGTGTGATCATTGAGCTGTGGGTTACACGTCTAGGTGTAAAAACACAGTATAGCAGCAGCACAGTCTTGTGGCTGCATTGCATTCTGGTCTATCTCGGCTACTGCACTGCATTCTGGTCTAACTTGCTACTGCATTGCATTCTGGTCTATCATGGCTACTGCACTGCATTCTGGTCTATCTCCTGTCAGTGGAGAAATTGGTCTCTCTCCTTCTCCAATGGATTTCTCCTGTATGATTGTTGATCATCGGTATAGAAAGAAGCTCTTGCTCCTTGATTCTGATTGGCTGACACCAAAACCTGACGATGTTTTAGATCAATGAGACATTTTCTGTCTACGTCTGGCCACCGAACTACAAAACGGGTCCAGAAACACAAGGTACATCACCAACAGCTGGGTCTCAGGGTGGATTTTTCCTTCAGGGCGGTGACGTACAGGGCAGCGTTTTGACCCCGCCCCTTGCATCACGACCCTTACGCGTCACCTGAAAGGGGGCGGGGTTACGACGCCGTTCTGCTGGACTCTTTCCTCCAGACAAACACCGGGCCGTGCACTGTGACCAGTCAGACTTCATATGAGCTACATCACTTTGGGGCGTTTGGTTTGGTTTGCCCTGACTGCTAGGTGGGCGGGGCTTGGGCTTTTTACGGACTGTCTATTTGTCGGGCGTATTCAATCAATCGCTACCAGAATAAAGTACTTGAGACACGATTTCCACTAGTATTTTTGACCTTGGTCTGCTGATTATTTCAAGCAAGCAATTATTTATATTCCAATAATAACATCTGTATTTATGTACACATCAACATCTCGCTTTTCATACCCCCGAAATTACACCAAAATAAAACCCCTAGATATTGTAAGCCGCCTACACGAGAATGGTAGACCAGTAGAATTAGTAAAATATATCAAAAAAGTGAAACATCTAAAAAAAATGAAGTTAACATTCATGATAATAATATTAATTATACTTAAATAAAAAAAGAGCCTTGCTTCAACATGGGTTGGGAACAACCACATTTACAATTTGGTGAATCAATGCCATTTCCAAAGCCAAATGAAACTCAGACGCAGACGCCCAACCAGGTCCCAACTGAATCGGTGGACTTCCTTTTTCGAACTTCGCAATTTTCTTTTTGTTAATTTGTATAAATATTATTTTTCTTAAAAAGCATACAAACGTCCGCCAACATCAATACATAGTTTAGTATGTATGAAAGCAAATAGTTGCGGGAGTCCGTGGATTCGGTTGGGCGCCTGGTGATAACCTGCGTTTCAAATAACGTCACGCCAAAATAAAAGTTCCTCTGATTTCCTGCAACTGATGAGGATTCAACGTCACGCAACCTTTTCATGTCAAATAGAAAAATGACGTTTGAACCCTAGAGAGAGCAGCGTGGACAGAAGAGGAAATAGTGTTGGCTTTGGAGCCTCAACCCAGTGAATGAGGTGAATGGGCGTGTCTCAATTAGAAGATCCCTCAAAAGTAGCTCCCTCTCCTGGAGTCCTTCATGAACGTGACAGCACACCGTCGCGCTTTAATAAATTGGTGTGTTTCACTTCTAGATGAACAGGATGATCTTTTCAAACCCAGAAGATATCATGAGCCTGGGTTGGATCTGGCTGGATTTGCTTCCAGTGTTTTGGCCTCCTTCACCTTGACCTCCCTCGGTTTCGGCTCCTGGGTGTCAAGGACATTTTAAGAGGAAATTAAGTGTTTTAGAAAATCGGAGTGAGGGCAAAGCAAACGGATTAAAAGCCCTTTAGAAATGAATTTGACTTCACTGGACTCGGCAGGAGAGGGAGGCCTTTGAGGGTATTGAGACACACCCAAACCCAGGGATCTGCTCTGCTGCATTACAGGTTTTAATTTACTGTACACTTCAATGGCAGCCTGACTTACATTCAGATAACACTTGACTACTGTAAAATATAAACAACTCAGAGGGCTGGAGGGACGTTTCCACCTAGCCCCGCTACGAGGAGTGAGAGGGTGCACCTGTTAACCTGGGACAGCCCAGGCGGGCGGAGCAGATTATCAAAGTAACCCACAGCAGTGAAGCTCCACGCGCCCGGACGACTCCGTGCTGCAAAGTGAGCATACCCAGGAGTGGCGTCACCTCCCTGGCAGTGTACAACATACTTGTAAAAACCACTGAACCAAAAAATAATAATAATAAATCTACATTTGGTTTGTTTGTGCGTTAAAATAAAACAACGGAGGTGAAGAGAGGTTGTTGTCTACCGTCAGGCTCTGGCTAGCTTGGGGGGGGTGGGGGGGGGTGACCCTAATGCTTTGACTCCCTTTTCTCCTCGCCTCCTCAACTTTGATTTGGAACAATGATTGACACTTTCTGAGCTTGGGGGGTTTTGACGATACGCCGCCTAGAGAAAAACAACAAGTCAGTGTTTGTCTTGCTGACGTTCATGTGCTCGACTCGCTGGAACGCCCCCCCCCACATCCCAGACGGCGATCTGAAGGTCAAATGTGACGATCCTTCTCGTTACCGCCATAACTGATATTATTATTATTATTATCATCTTCTTCTGAAAGACGTCGGGGGGGCAAAGCAAACCCATTCGCTGCAAAAAAAATCCCCACGTCCTACTTGTAATCACCACTAGGGGGCTCAAAGTTTTCCCCCAGTCGGCAGCTCATATTTACGATAATTCCGATAGCACATGAACGTGGCGTAACAGACGGCTAACTGTTTACTGGATTCAGAACAAGGTTTTCCCTAGCGAGTGGCACATCCCTCTCTGGAAACAGGACGATGTTAGCGGCTTCTTCCTTTTCCTAAAAACGAACTGTTGAGGAGAGGAAGCCATTTTTAAACTACTGAGACAAACACTGAGAACAGTCTTATATATACTGCATTAAATACATCATGGAGTCTACAGACAGCGTTGGTCAACATCGCCCGGGGGAGATTCTGCACTGAAACATGTTCACGTCCACAGCCGGACTTTGTGACGTAGAAACGGTCAAAGTGGCTGATGGGAGTTTAAACAAAAATGGCCCAAAATGTTGGCGGTCGGTTGGCGAGCACGCCGGGTTGTAGTGAAGGAAGTGCAGCGTGGGGGCGTTTGGGGGCGTTTGGGGACACGACACACAACAAGCGCTAACATTCAGGTGGCCTGGCGTAGTGACGAGAAGGAAAGGAAAGTGTCTGCGTGTGCATGTGTCCTTTTCAAAAGATGATGGTACAAAAATGTGCAGATTCTGTCGTTTTAAAAAAAAGAAAAGTTTTAAAAAAAAAAAAGAAAAAAAAAAGGTTGAAATAACCGAACCAGCCTCAGCGGAGCTTCCTGTCCAAACCACTAAATATTAGGTTTAATGTTACGTTTTCTCTTTTTTTTTTAGCTGTGGCACCAAAACATGACAGGGACACCAGTAATGGCACGACACACCAATAACCGAGGCAGGAAACTGGTGGTTGGTACATCCCAGGAATTTACCAAGACACTTTCACCGTTTAACCGGCCGGGTGGTTGGCTGGTAGAGCGGACAAACAGGAAGCAACCGGAATTTTCCTGGCGGCCAATTTCCCACCCTGCCAATAACACTGTATGTTGCACCGCGTGGAGCGATGCCGACTAACCAGCCGCCATTTCTCTGGTTGATGAAAATTAATGGACCTCTGTGGGTTTTTTTTTTTTTTTTCCAGGGTGAACGCACGGCCCCTGCGTGTTAGCTAGGGAAACCCTTATGGTCGTTGTGGAGCGCGGACTTAGCGTGGACACAAAATAACGCAAAGACTGTGATGGTGGTTACCGCGGTTACCATGAGGAGGAGGAGGAGGATGAGGATGGTGATGACCCTCCGTGGCTGTGCTTCCTCCAGTGTCTCGTCCAAAACTGTTGATCGGTTGCTCTGCTCTCCGTTGCCGTGACAACCCCCCGAATTGCTTTTAACCTCCGAAATGGACCAATGTGCATACGGCGTGTCAGCCTCTCGGAGATATTCAGTCTTCCCGGCTGACGCCACAGCGCAAGGTGCACCCAGTTAGTACTGCTTCAGTCCGTCTCGGTGCATGTTGCATTGTGGGACGGGGCCCGGAGGAGGAAATGATCACCGCCCAGGAGGCTGGCACGCTTCCTGCACATGTTCCGATCGGTCCGAATGGCGCTCCAGTGCAAAGCTCCGCCTACAGGAAATGAAGCCTGGATACTTATATGGGCATACTGGGCGGGGCCTGTGGCAGCCTTAAGCCCCTCCCCCTCTGTTGAGTGACAGTCCGTTGGGGCTCTCCCGTTGGCTGGTTTCAGTCTCTGGACTGGTAGAACAGGATGTAACCTGACTCAGAGTTCTTGGAAATGTCCGACGTGAGACCGTAGAACTCCTCGATCGCCTGGGCGTCGATTTTCTAGAGGGGGAAGAAAACAAGGTGAAGGTTTGGAGAGACGCAAGCAGGGATCTCACACTTCTGCATGAGATGACGCATAGCTTGTATGTCATGTTCAAATAAAGGTAAACATTGTGTTAATGTTGTTACTGGGAGCTGCATCAGATTCCATGACAACACCATGGAAGCAGCCCTGTGTTTAAAGAAGGCACAGAAACACAGGAACGGCATAGAGCATCCGGTCAATTTCAAAATAAAACAAATTTCAAAATAAAACAAAACAAAACAAATAATCGTTCATTAATCGTAATCGAGGTAAAAGTTAAAAATAATCACGATATTGATTTTTTTGTCATATCGCCCACCCCTAGAAGAGATGATGTGAAGGTTTATAGGAATATTCTTTTAGAGCTGCAGAGTAACAAGGAGAAGCTGCTACTGAATCTCCATTTAAACTTGAGCGTGTTAAGTGATGAAAACACACCAAACATCCTGACAGCTGGTTCTTATTCGGCGTATCAGGCGAAAAAAACATGTTGCGAAAACAACTGCGGTGGATCGGTCATGAATTTAATGAACCGGTTTCAGTTCCAAATAGAGGCGAGAGAGAAATAGATGGAGGAAGTGAGAAAGAGGAAAGGGGAGAATGTGAGGAGCAAGAAAGAGAGACAGACGGGGAGAGAGAGAGAGAGAGAGAGGAGAAGAGAGAGAGAGAGAGAGAGAGAGCGTGAGAGAGAGAGCGCGCGAGAGAGAGAGAGACAGAGAGAGGAGAAGAGAGAGAGAGAGAGAATCTCCGCCAACCATGAAAAAAAAACAACAACGATAACTTCATATTTCTGCAAACTCAGCGGAATCTCCCCCGAGCTCGGCGTCGGTCCCGGACCAGATGTGAGACCGGGCCCGCCTCCCGCCGTCGTGGAAAAACACGCCAAACCTCCACGACTCTGACGGAGACGCCACTTCCTGTCTGTCTCTGCAGAAAGATCCCTACACCTCCTCCAGAGAGAAGACGGATAGATGCAGCACGAGACCAGGAAAAAAGACCCAAAATGAAGATGACTGTAGAGGAAACACGATGCTGAGCCAGACCCACATGGGAACGCTCGGTGTGTAATCGAGTGTGACTCAACACAAATCATCCGTTATAAACACGGTGAATTATTTGAGGGGTTTCCAGGAACGTAAACGGTGTAAGGAACGTAAACGACGGGACACGAAACCCTAAAATACGAGGCAAATTGTTTAAACCTCCTTTATATAGTAGAAACTCCATCAAAATCACCAGCGCTAAAACAAACACTCAACCGCGCACAGTCGAGTTAGTGCTAATAGACCGTTAGAGCGGTGATGGTTGAGTGCCAGTGGCACTATAACGCCGGAGCGTTCTGGTTCCTCTCACCGAGATCCTGATCAAATGTTCCTCCATGGCGGCTGAAGTAGATAAACTGACCATCGATCAATAAAGCGTTCCTGTTCTTACGTACAGGAAGTGCTGACGGACGGTTTGTCTCTCAGACCCAGTCGATGTTAGTTAACTGCCTTCTCTACGCGAGCGGCCATGTTTAAGTAAGCAGATGAGACCACCAGGAGAGACTAGACCAGCTGAAGAACGACACCCGAGACGTTGAGTGGACGGAGAGCTTCATGAAAAAGGATGAGAAGTTGAGAGTGAAGATGAGGAAGTCTTTTCCCCTCTCCTATCCTCTTCCACCTTTCCTTCCTTCCTTTCCTTCCTCATCCCATCCTTTCCCTCTTCCATACCCTCCCCCCTCCTTCCCCTAATTCCTAATGGACTCGTTGTTATTGGGGAGGGGGGGGGGAAGCCGAGGTATCTGGGTCGGCCCGTGGCAGGAGCCCCAGACACAACACTCGGAGAGCGCCAGGATCTGGAACGACGGCTGTTTGAAATTCCTGGCCGGCTCGTCGGACAACATCGGAAAACTTTCGAATCAGACTGAAGAAGAAGGTCGGGACGGGATCTGAGGACGGGCCTCGTCGCGCTACAGCTGCAGAGTTTTGCTCACGGGGACGCTAGCTCACGCTAGAGGAGGGTAACGCCTGCACACAGGAAGACGACTGAAAAGAAACAGGAAGTAAGAAAAACAGAAGAGAGTAAAAAGCGCCGCTCACCTCTACGATGTCGTCGTCAAACAGCAGCCAGAAGCCGTGGCTCTTGACGATGGTGATGTAGTGACCGCGGTTAGGACCGCTGGGGGAGAGAGAGAGGAGGATACTGGGTCATACGAGGCTGCTGATTGGACGAAGGGTGTGTGTGGGCGGGGACAAGCGACCGGGCCCCTACCTGCCACAGTGTACGACGACGGCCACCAGGTCGTACATGCGGTCGGGGTTGGTGGCGTCGCCGGACGTGTTGAAGAGGCGGAGCTCCAGCGGGAAGACGACGCGGTAGGACAGCTTGGTGTAGCGGTGCAGCTGGTCCATGTACTTGAAGCGCTTCAGGTGGAGGGCGAGGATCATGGGGAGCTTCTTCACCCTCATCCTAGGGGGGGGGGGGGGGGAGGGGGAGAGAGAGAGAGAGAGAGAGAGAGAGAGAGAGAGAGAGAGAGAAAAAGTAAGTAAGTAAGTAAAAAAACACAGAACACAAAATGTAACTGAATTGACGGGAATGAACATAGAAAACATTCAAATTCCAGTAACAGAGAATTGTAAACGATGAAGAAATGAACAAAAAGACATGAAATGAGGTAGAGAAAACGAGTGCGCTCTTTTTCTCTACCTCATTTTTGTCTTCCCGAGGAGGGAAAGGGATGAAACCCTGCAGCCTAAAAGCTTTCCGTGCTAACCGCTAACCCCCGCTAGCGCCGCCCGGATTCAAGTGTGTTTCTGGATGCTCGGCGCCGCTCCACATTTGGCCCGCCCGACCTCTGGCTTTGCACTCTCACGGCACCCTGCTCAGTGTTAGCGCCGCGGTGCAGCCGCCGGTGACAGCGTGCACCCTCTCCCACTAATGGATGCTGCAGAGTGCACTTAACAACAGCAGGCCCAGAACGGGGAATGGCATGCGAGGTGCGTTGTGGTGAAAGTAGACATAGTTGCACTCAGAGTGGGAAGAGAGATTTAAAATAAATACATTTTAAAATTTTTAAAATTTTAAAAATTAAAAAAAATCAAATGTTTTTGATTATTTCCCACTCAAGTTTTAAACTTCACCACAGAAAAAAAACCCGAAAAATCATGATGACGTGACGTAAGACCGCCACCCATCAGTTTCCAGAAACTGCTGTGGTAAAGAGAAGACATGTTGGCTTGGGCTCAAGTTAAAAACACCCATAATGCACTTCTCAGCATGCAACAGGAAAGAACCCATTGGTTGCTACGGTAACAGCAGATGCGGTTGTTGGGTAAAACTTGTTCACGTCTACAATGGATCCTTTTTCCCCCCCTCTTCGTCTTTCCCTTTGTGACCTCACACTCTCACACGTGTCACAGAGACATTGTTCTGCTTTGATCTGATTGGCTCGCGGTCGGAGACTCTATTGAACCGAGGCGTTCAAATGTAACGGTTTACCCGCTGGAGACGAATTAGACGGGGATGTGTTGTCAGATCAGTCTTGATACATGCTGTCAGAGCGGGTACGGGTCGCCAAGTGGGACAAAAATCAATACGAGCTGCTGTACAGATTCAGTGTGCAGGGAACGAGATCGGCTCACCTTTTCTGGGCTTCCTGTTTGCTGCGACACTGCTCACAGTAGTACTTGTATTCACTACATAACGTCTCTGTGTTACTGAAGCCCCTGTTGAGAGACACACACACACACACACACACACACACACACACACACACACACACGCACACAACACACATACACACACACAGTTGAAACAGAGCTCCAAGGTTGTAACTCTGCATGATAATAAAGACGTCACCACAAAAGAACAACAACATGCATCTTGCAAATTATCACCTAAACCACAATCATTTTTAGATTTGAACTCAGATGTTTTAGGATTGGAGCGTCGTTGTGTATTTTATTGAATGATTATCAAATAAATTGATCCGATCAATCAATGGAAGCGTCTCAAAAGAAAATCTCCCTGGAGTGTTTCAGACATTCAGGCTGCTGAGGTCTTTATTTCAACTTGCTTCTCTCTCCATCTCTTTCTTTCTCCTACGTCTCTCTCTCTCTCATCTCTCTGGGAGCTGAAAGCAGCGTTGAGTGTCTCGGCTGTGCGGTGAGTGTACCTGAGGCAGTGTGTGATGGAGGTGTTCTGCTCCACGTCCACCGACAGGTCCAGGAAGTCCTCGTCTTTACTGCTCACCTGCAACAGAATCAAAAGAGGCGTTCAAGGTTTTTTGTGCGGATCCTCTCGCTCAACACGGTTGAGACGCGACCTGCTGACTCAACGTTGCTCCAACTACATTATGAGAAAATCAAGATCGTCATCTGCTCTTCTTCTTCTTCTCTGGTGTTCATACCAGTTAAGAGACGTCTGAACATGAGCATCGGTCCAGACGCTTCGCCCTCGCTTCGTTTTGTCTCGTTTCCTTGTACCCATAATACCTTGCGTTTTGGGGTGGTTACCTACAGCTGGCTCACATTACTTCCTCACTCCTAACACGGGAGAGTCATGTGACCTCACGACCGTCACTCACCGCTTCACAGTTGAGGCAGCGAGTCTCGTTGGTCAACGTGCCTTGGAAGATCTCATGGACCCAGGTCTGTTGCGTCTCCTTTCCTCCCTCCACTTCACCTCCTCCTCCTCCCCCTCCTCCTCCCCCTTCTCCTCCTCCACCACCTCCACTGCCTCCTCCTCCTCCTCCGTTCTGCACCAGTTTCCCGTTCTGCTGTCGCTCCTGGCTCTTCTCCTCCTGGAGGAGGTCTGCGATGGTGTTGAGGAGGTAGTTGAGGAACTCATGGGCGTCCTGCTGCATGTAGTTGTCAAAGAGCTCTGAGAGGGAGAGACAGGAAGGAGGGAAGGAGAGAAGGAGGGAAGGAGAGAAGGAGGGATCAGCAAATAGAGGAGAAAAATAAACACTTAAATAAACATCTTCTCTTCTTCGTTTGTTTTCTGCTCCAGTCTCAATTTCATTTCCTCCGCTGTGAGATGAACGGAGGTGACACCAACCTTCCTCCCCCACTTCCTCTCTCCACTCCTCCCTACTTCCCTCCTCCCTCCCTCCCTGGCTCGTCTCCTTCCTCTACTGTGAGAGGAACTTCTCCACATCGGTCTCAACGAGTCATTTACAGAAATAACCTGAGATATTTTCACACGACGACTAATTGTTTTGCTACGATGCGACACAGTGGTGACCACAAAGCTTTTCCACCTGCTGCTCTGAACACCCGGTGTCAGGTGAGTTGAGGTCAGAGGTCAAAGGTCTCACTCATCACTACTGTACACATCACTGATGACAGCGTCAGGACCCCGCCCCTCTCCTCCTCCTCCTCACCGTTTTCTTTCCTCAGCCGTGAGATGAATTTCTTCGGGGGGATGACGCCGACTTTCTTCTTCTGCGTGGCGATGCTGTTGAACAGGTCGGCCAGGCAGGTGAGCAGGGACTCCTTGCGACGAGGCTGCACCTGGGTAGGGGGAACGAGGACAGACGGTGAACGGGTGTCACCCCCGCAGCTACCTGGATGATGCATGTATTGGTGCCGTCGTGACTTCGATACCAAGTATAATATCGAACGATCTGATTTACGCTGCCAGGCTACGACTCCTGGCACCAGTTGGTCGACCAGTTTAGACGGACTGGGAACCGGTTCGAGCCGGCTGAACGTTTAGAAAGGTCAACATTGAACGACTAGATAGGGGTGGGCGACAATCGTGTTTATAATCGTAATCGCAAATTTTCAAAATCGTTCATTTCGATTGTTATTTAGGCGACAAGAACGAGGAACGTCTAGAAACGCCAGTTAGTAAAGCAACCAGTGTGAGTGTGAGTGTGTGTGTGTGTGTGTGTGTGTGTGTGTGTGCGTGTGCGTGTGCGTGTGCGTGTGTGTGTGTGTGTGTGTGTGTGCGTGCGCGCGCGGATGCGCGCGCGCGCATCAGACGTAACATCACTTTCCCATGAATGAATGGGCCAAATACTTTCCCCAATACTGCGTTCATGAACTGTCCCCTTAAAAAATACTACGTGTTCAGACAGGTTTGGACCGGTCGCTTTTTGACGAGCCACGAGCGAATGTGTCAAGCCGGGCAGGAAGTCAGACACAGGAACGGCATAGAGCATCCGGTCAATTTCAAAATAAAACGAATTTCAAAATAAAACAAAAATAAAATAATCACTCAATCGTAAACGAAGTAAAACTTTGAAATAATCACGATATTGATTTTTAGTCATATCGCCCACCCCTACGACTAGAATTGAAATCCTGGTTATTACAGCAACACCATCATGTACGTATAGACAGAAGGAAGAACTGGCGCCGTCTAGACGCCTTCAGGTTCACATTTATGAATCCAGTCAGGTGACTAATCTAAGGGAGTGGAAAGATAAAGCTGTAACACCTGCAATAAAGAACAATAATACTTAATAACAAACTGGAACAACCACGTGCTGACCAGGTGAACGCCGTCATCCTTTACTGATGCACTGATTAAAACAGGTGCAACTCAACTTCTCCTACTACTGTCTTGTCTCGGTGGCTTCCCCTTCATCGGAGTCTTCCTCCTGGATACTATCCTGGGTACCTGAAGGTCGTTCGTTGAGTGTAAACCCAGACCCGGTCGCCCCCCCCCAATCTCTTACCTTGTACGCCAGCACCTTCTCCCTGAACGGTCGGCAGAAGTACAGGGCCTGCAGCACCGAGTTACAGTAGCAGGTGTTGCCAAACTGGAGGAAGAGAAAGGGAGTGAGCGAGAGACATGGAAAGAGAGGCAGAGAGAGAGTGAGAGAGAGAGGGCGGAGGGAGGTGGAGAGCAAGGAGAGGCAGGAAACTGGTAAAGGTTATTGCGCAACACCGTAGTTTAGTTTGAGCATCAAACAGCTTGAAGGCGGGACTTATTTTTCTTACGTTGACCAATCCAAAGTAGTGCTCGTTAACGGGAAACTGTTCCGGTCCAATCTCCTTCTCCAAGGCGGAGGCATTGGCGCCCTGCAGGAAGAGAGAGAGGGACAGAAGAAGAAGAAGAGATGATCACATGGTACCACTCATCACCGGAGAGAGGCCGTCGAGTCAGTATGTTGACGTAGAAGTGACATTTATGACGGTGATCCATCACAACAATCCCGTTAAGAACGTCGGGAATGTCTCCGTCCTTTCCTGCCGTCACTCCCGGTCTGTTCTCTCTCGTTCCTTCTCGCCGGGTTTCCTGCTTCGTACCCTTTTTTTTATTTCCAACAGCGTTTCTAGTTTCCTCTCTGCTCTGTATCAACCGACGTGGCTTCATATCAGCCGAGCCTGAAATCCACTGGAACCAGATTGGATGTCTCTGCCAGACTGACTCAAGGTCAGCGTTACACTAAATCAGTCGGCTTGACCTCAGAGTGGTCTGACATGACTGCGGCCTGACCTCGCCACTCCAGACTGTGTGTGTGTGTGTGTGTGTGTGTGTGTGTGTGTGTGTGTGTGTGTGTGTCATATGGGCTGTCTGAGCTTCTAGGAATTGAATCTTACATTATTTAACAGAGAGAGAGAGAGAGAGAGACAGGAGGGGGGGGGGGTGATGATGATGATGATGCAGCTTTTCCTACATAAGGCGAGTCACACCACCGTTACTCATCACACTGCGATCAATACAAAGTCAACAAGACGCCTGGCGTGGGTTATTTATCTCATAACAGCAACACAGCAAATGCACACAAAAGGTCCCTGCTGTTAGAAAACACACCGACTCAAATTCATTTGTTTAGGATTTGGAGACAGGCTGGCGATGACAACTTCCTCATAACATTTTGCAAGATTGGGGTTTTTTTTTTTTTAAGACAATCCACTTCCTGAATTGGCTTGAATTGAAAGTGAATCGAACACAGCACATCTGTGCCAAGTCAATTTAAACCGGTTTCATCCACCAGCCACAGCGCAGAGTAGATCCAGAGGTTTACTAGTGAGATCTGCTCGATCACGGCCGATACGATAACCCTGACTGTTCTGCGATCACGATCACTACTCTCGATGACCTGAGGGGACAAAATAACATCACTGCTCTTCTGGCATCTTGCATCAGCATCTTGACTGTATTCAAATGCGTCTCAATGACATCAAACGTTTCCATTGTGCAGATGAGCCAATACTCTCCGCTCGTCAACTGCGGACACTAAAAATCGAGATGTACAACAGTACACAATCAATTACGCTGCCTTGAGTTGTGACTTTCACCGTTTCGCCGGCCAAATTGATTTTTGGAAACAGAAAATACCTCCCAGGCGGCGACTGGTAGGCTGCCAAAGTGGCAAGTGGGCTGCACGGACCTGTCAGACGCTGCTGATGTTTAGTCCAACCAGCATTTGTCTGGTGGGTGCTGGTAATTTGCCACATGATGTTGGCCTCCACGCTTAAATGGGTTCTGCGGCCTGGTGTGTGGTCTTCACAACAGCATGCATGAACCAGCAACACTGGCTAAGTAAGTACTTGCACACGCACACAGACACACGCACACACCAGTAAATTAAAAGGACTGCAGCAGATTTGTCTGTGGCATCTGCCGGACCGTCTGTCAGCGCTGAAAGTTGCAGCGGTTAGAAACAGGATAACTTAGCCGGTGCCAAGTTAATCTGCTAGCTTAAAGCTCTTAGCGCTGAGGCCTGCCTGGGTAACTTAGCTACGCTGCAAAATAAACAAACAAAGACAGAACAGAACCGTCCACTTGTCCGATTTTGCCGGAGCGAGACGCAAGCCAGGGTTAAGAGTTAACTTTGCTCTTATTCTAACCCGTCTGACCCTTGACCTCTCTAGCAATTTGGGCAAAAAGGAAGACCCGATTTCGAGCCTTATGTCGGCAAAGCATCCACGCAGCTGAAGAGTCCTTGAGCAAGGCAGCGAAACCCCCTACCAGCTCCAGGGGCGCCGTTCTGTAAGTGACCGTGTGCTCCGACTGCACTTAGAGCGAGAAAGCTTAAGACTTCATTTCTTAAAAGCATGAAGTGTGCAGATTCTCCCGGAGATCATAAATGACATGTGGAGCTACTATTTACACTGCAAAGAGGAGAGCAAAATGAACACACACTTCAGCAGCCGGTGTCTAAAAGCATCAGGTTCTAAACAGTTTCCACCCTTACACAAGCAATCCTTGAGCTGCCTGTTATTTTTTACCCTCAACACCCCAGTGATACCTAGGAGAGAAAACCTGACCACTTTGGGCCAGAGGTCAGGGGGAAAGGTGTGAGGGAACAGGGAGAACCAAAACCTAAAAGGTACACCAAAACCATTCAGGGTCCATCCCTCACAACTTTGACCAGAAATGGAAACAGGTACAGTTAAATGGGGATACAAACATGTCAGTTGGCCGAGTTGTTGTCATCCCTTGGCCGCTGACCGTACAGATGTGCGTCTATTCACTCATCTTTGACATATTGCATCAAGAAAAAACTAGTTGTGACAAAGAATGAATCAGCTGGCAGCGAAGACCAGTGAGTAAACAACTTCTGATGACTGTCTGTCCGAGTCTGACAGACAGAGATGGCTAACGATGGGCTAGTAGCTTAAGCTAGCTAGCGTTCTACCCTTGGTCAACCCTGCCCTTCTCCTCGCATAAACAAACTACCATCAAACCTAAGCTAGCTAAGTGGCTATCTACCCACCAAGCTTGGTTTGCACATAAAATCACCCTCGTAGTAAACCACAACGTGTTAACTACGAGGCTGGAGAGCTAGCTGCCGTTAACAGGCTAAACTGGACAACTTTCTGGAAATCCTGTGTTATTCAAGTTGCCCTGTGAGGTTACCAAACAGGCTAGCACGCCAGCTAACTTAGCCTAGCGTCCTAGCTAACTCGCCAGGGCACCGGACAGAGCATCAGCGCAAAAACTGGACCCGAATCTAAATTTCATACCATCGTACAAATCGAGGCGATCTTTCGGACTGTCATCAGTATTTCCATCCGTAAGCCGCCATATTGGACCGAACCCCGATGTTGAAATTATCAGAGCCGATGCGGCTGCAGAGTTCCGGGAGAACCTTCTGCCTGTCCGTCATTCGTGTGAAGTTAGACAGAATGAGGAAAGGAATTTGTGGGCATGTGTTTCAAAATAAAGTCCTCACCGAATGAACTGATTTTAACCGAACACAGTCTTTTTAGTATCAATTTTAAACCTATATTCCCACCCCACATGTAATTACTCAACTAAGTATGTGATACAATGCTTGTTGATAAGTACATCACAGTGGTTCATTATTATTGCATATGCTTTTATGTTGAAGGAATATTGTCTAACTTCCGATATTACTCTGGTTATCTCTGCCTGGACTTTACACGGCTTCTGTCCGCCCACCCTCGGAAACGACGAGGGAGTGTCGCCGAAGTACAACTCAGATCCACTGGGTTTATTCGATTCGTTTCGCGCAGCTGCACCCCGTGGGCGGTGCTTCGTGTTGCTGCCCGCATTAGAACTCCACGCGTGTCCATTCAGAATACACGATAAAGCAAAACGAGTAATCCCGAAGTGGACGGTCTGTGCTGGGCTGCTTTCTAGGCTCGGGTCGCGTTGTGCCCGCGCGACAACGAGGCTCTGAGATAGAAAACAAACACGCCTTTACTCGCCGGTTGAGTTATATCAAACACAAGGAGAAAACATACAGAGGCTTGTGTAAACCAGAGCAGCGTTGAGTCGTCATCAGGACTACCGGGTCAATATCAATGAGACCAATTAGTCGGGCAATTAACACCAAAGTATTTGTGTCATCCTGTTTTAAATACGTAAGCCCGCTTGGATCAGAAGCTCTGATAGAAATTGATATGTGCGTGCGGATTTTTCCACCCTCTCACCAAGCCCCTAAATGGGCTGCCCTCGAGCCATATAGGCCTATTTGGTCTAATTCGGCCAATTTCTTTGGCAGCTTTACTTCACTGTACTGACCACAGAAACATGATCTGTGTCAGAGTCTGGGCTGGGAAGTAGCCCAGTTTAGACTCATCTCATGGGGATACTATTGGGCCTAATTCAAGTCTCTCTCTCTCTCTCTCTCTCTCTCTCTCTCTCTCTCTCTCTCTCTCTCTCTCTCTCTCTCTCTCTCTCTCTCTCTCTCTCTCTCTCTCGCCCTCCCTCCCTCTCTCCCTCTCTCGCTCAGTCAGAGAGAGCGGCTGGGGTGGTTTGGAAGCGGATCCGAGATGCTTTAACTTATTTGGATTATTTAGGTTTCATATATCTATATAGTGATAGTGATTCAGTCCATTGACGAGCATTCCTCGTCACTGGAACGCGCGAGACAACAAGCGGAATAAGAGCCAAGGAAGGATAAAGTTGAGTCAATGGAACTGGAGCCTCAACTGGAATTGGACTACTTGGAAAATTGTTTTTAAAATATTGTTCGGATTACTTCGACACCTTTAGAGAGAGCTCCAGCTCCATATCACCCACCGGGATATTCTAAGGAAGTATTAAGAACTGCGTTAACCCTTTAATGACGTTTTAAGATATGCCTACTGTACGTGCGCGCGGATCTACAAGTATCCAATAATAAGAATATTATAGGGATACCCGAGGAGATCCAAAAGGACACTATACACGTGCTGCAGGAATATTTCTGGGAATATTCAAGTGATTTTTACCTCAGGGCGGAGGGGAAGCTGGACGTGCGGAGGAAGGAAAGACAGCGTCGTTTCCCACAGCGGACGGACAGACGGACAGAGGAGAGCTAAATGCGGCTGACCGTCGACCCACCAAGAACAATGAATAGTAGCAGCGGTTCTGGCAACTTTCTGCTGGTCCCCATACCGGAATACCCGCTCCTGGACTGCGTGCCCAACAAAAACGTCAAGATTGTGGTTCTGGGAGCGAGTAACGTCGGGAAAACAGGTACGGGGGGTTAGAAAGTTGCTGGGGGAGGAAATAAAAGAGTGGAGATGTAGAAATGCAAAAGGGAATGAATGAAGGAATGGAGTTACAGAGCCTGGGGATACAGATAGAGATACATCTAGGTGGGACTTTGGAGGAGTAGTCAGATTGTTCAAACGGATACTGAAGTGGAAAAGGCTGCTTGGGGTTTTACATGTCAACAACTGCTTTTACTGATCCAGTCACTGATCAGACGACTAGTTATTGATCTGAATACCTGCAGGATATTTCCATCGCTCAGAGGCTGAAACTGTCTGCTGGAAATGAAGGAGAAATGTCGGACATAAATAACCTGGGCCGACAGGGGGCGACACATGAGTCTTCTGGACGGATGTATAGGAACGTTTAGGTTTTACTAATACATCTGTGTTGTTGCTGGAGTCTCCTCTGCTGTCTGTAGGAGTGGTGTAGGAAACCTTTTTTGGGGGGGGGTCCAAGTTGGCATCCCCTCCACCATCCTGCCTTTTCTGCATCCCTGGCTTTACATTTTCCTTGTGTGTTTTCAGCTCTGATAGTCCGGTTTCTGACCAAGAGGTTCATCGGGGATTATGAAGCGAACACTGGTGAGTTTCTCTCTATCCATCCATCTTTCTATCCATCCATCCATCCACCCACCCACCCACCCACCTCTCCACCTCTCCCCAGGAGCCCTCTACTCCAGAAAGGTCACCCTGGATGGGGAGGAAGTGTCACTTCAGGTCCAGGACACTCCCTGTGTCGCTCTCCAGGTAACTACTGAACAGAGAGAGAGAGAGAGAGAGAGAGAGAGAGGCATTACTTTCATCACCCCACCGCAGTTTAGTTAGTGATGTATTACATTACAAATACTTCCTTTCCACATTTCTTACCTTTTTTTATAGAGAGATTAACAGCAATCTGGACAGCGTTTGACCAACAGACTATAATCCATCTTTGTTTCTCATATGGATCACAGACCCCTCTAGGTACTCAAGTCTGTTATTTTTCCATTAGTCATCCCATCACACCCCTGCTGGATCTGGATCTGTGTCTAAGACCGTTCGTCTTTACATGTCTAAATATCTATAGACATTTAGGAAATTTGATATTTATCTTCACATTTTGGTGGGAACTCATTGAAAAAAATTGCACCAGAAATCAAACATTGTTTTGAGTTGCGAAAGGTTAAAAAACAGTTTCAGGAAGTTTATTACACAACATTTGTAACGGTACTGTATCCCTCCGCCTTGTTTACAGTTAATTTATTTACTCTGGTGGAATGAATCAATGGCGGAGGGACACAAATATGAAATGTTTAATGTTTGACGCGACTGTAAAAACAACACACTCAATCCCCCTCTCATGTTGTAGCTTCATTTCCCATCTACAAGTCAAACTCTCCAGAAAAATGTCATCCCAGAAACGTATTTGATGTGAGAGGAAGTGACCGTTGAGTCCGTCATGATGAGTATAATGAGCGCGGCGTGCCAGATAACGCGCCCTCTTCACCGCCAGCGGTCTGTTTACAACACCGGGGGGGGGGGGGGTGAGCCGACGGCGGGGAACAGCCCTGGGAGATTAGAGAGGATGAGCTGGCACACGGGGGACGAGGGGTCGTGTGATTTCCGAGCCTCTGGGAGAACATTAAAGCTGCACGAGTTTTAATGTGAAAACCTCTCATCTCGCCAGCCGAAATCACAGAGTGGAGCTGCTGCAGAGGAAGCTCTCCCGCCCCCGCTAACGGGTCACGTCCCCGCGCACAGGAAGTGATAACTTGAGACGTAAAAGCCCAAACTGTCTCCGTCCAGAGAAAGCTGGACTGACTCGTCCCGTTGGTGTGCAGTTCACTGACGCCGCGTTACAGGATTTCTGGGTATTGGAGCTGCCGTTCAAAAGTGCTTCGTACCCAGCTCACGGTAAAGTCTGATTGCTCTTGTGCCTAGTGTTTAGAAACACAGCCCCGTCACCAGAAAGTCACAAGTTCGATCCCCGAGACAGCCAGCGTGGCGGTGCAGTGTCAAGACATTGCTGGATAACAGCATTAGCTAAATACGCTAAAAATGTGTGTACAGATACTTGGTGGTGATTTGAGGGCAGCCTGCTGCTACCGGGAAGCATCCAGAGATAACGGGAAACACTCTGATCTCCCACTGATAATCACCCTGTCTGTCTGTCTGCCTGTCTATCTGCCTGTCTGTCTCTCTCCAGGATGATGCTGAGGGCCTGTACTGCCAGGAGCAGATCAACAGGTCAGACAATGTTTGTTTGTTTGTTTCTTTCTTTCGTTCGTTCGTTCGTTCGTTCGTTCGTTCGTTCGTTCGTTCGTTCGTTCGTTCGTTCGTTCGTTCGTTCGTTCGTTCGTTCGGCTGCTTGTCATCCTCCGTCTCTCATCCCTCCTTTTCCTGTCAGTAGTAGTGTAGTGTGGTAGAAACGGTCTAGAAAAGCTCTTAAGAACTGATCTGAGCTCAGCCAGTAACCTGATATCAACGGACTGACAGGTCAATCTACTGGGCCGACGGGTACGTCCTGGTCTTCTCCATAACCGACCACAACAGCTACCGCACCATACAGCCGCTGTACCAGCACGTCAGACGCATACACCCCTCCGGAAACATACCTGTCATCCTGGTGAGTGTGTGTGTGTGTGTGTGTGCGTGTGTGTGTGTGTGTGTGTGGGGTGGACGGGGAGTGTGTACGTTTCTATAGCAACGTAAATGTAACAATCCAACATCTCTAAAATGTAGAGATTGTTCAAACAGTCGATCATTCTGCAATTTCCCAGTTTGGGATTAATAAAGTATATCTATCTATCTATCTATCTATCTATCTATCTATCCGTTCAGATAATTTGCCAGTGTTGCGTTTACTGACTTGCCAAGGGCTAACAGTGCTCGCTGGACCAGACCATAATAGTTTTTCTGATAACCCCAATCCCTGTAATCCCATCTAATCTGTAATCCCCCTGCAGGTTGGCAACAAGAGCGACCTGCTGCGTGCCCGCCAAGTGCCAGCGGACGAAGGCGAGACGCTGGCAGCCTCGCTAGGTGGGCCGCTCTTCTTCTTCTTCTTCTTCTTGTTCTTCTCCTTCTTCTTCTTCTTCTTCCTTTCCCTTCCTGGTCTCTGGTCACACCTTGTTTTCTCCCAGACCGGCTCCTCTTCCAGTACAGTTCCTGATACATCCACACAACCACCCAGGGCTTCACATTGACTTTTGGGCGCACTAGCCAGTGTGGCTACTGGATTTCAGAGTTGCTAGCCACTCAGAG
Organism: Hoplostethus mediterraneus; assembly: GCA_034670385.1. Classification (NCBI taxonomy): domain Eukaryota; kingdom Metazoa; phylum Chordata; class Actinopteri; order Trachichthyiformes; family Trachichthyidae; genus Hoplostethus; species Hoplostethus mediterraneus. Next base: position 278,631 of record JAXDDW010000210.1, on the reverse strand, counting down.
TGCCAACTGAAAAATATGATCCTGGTGGCAGAAAATGTAACTGCAACCATTTCATCATTTTTAGTAGCAATGATAAGAAGTATGACACCTTTTATGTGTATGTATTTATTTGTATTTATTTGTGTGTGTGGCTGTACTCCTGTTTCACCTGTTGTGGTCTTACATAGTGTCCAGTAGTTGAGGTTTCTTGTCTCAACTCCTCCACAGCGTAACTCTGCCAGTCTTGGCAAAACATCAGGTTGTTTTCTTCGTCACGTTACAATTTGCTACCATTCCTGACTGAATGCTCATGATCTTCTCTTCACCCCCGTTTTCACGGAAAACTACAGTTGTTTTTGTCTCCTTCCTCTTCTTCGGTGCCACTCATTTAGGCCTGGTCTCTGGTCTTTTTGCACCAGCGCAGCAGTACCACATTCTCGCTCGCTCTCTTTCTCCAAACAGTTATAATTCATGGGTATTGAGAACCCGGTTCCAAGTCGTCCAGTTCCTCTGAATCGGTGAGCTCCTTCACTATGGCTTCCTCTCGCCGATGCCAAGAGGCTGGATGCTGTTTGTTCTGACAGCTGCTCAACAGACGCTCGGGCACTGACTGAAAACAGCGACGACGTTAGGGCTCCATGAAAGCTCTGTAGTCTTTTCTAACAGGAATCGCTAAGACATCAAAACGATAAGGCCTTCTCTCTGCATTGAAAAGATCTACACACACACACACACTCCCCATGTGTATCCATGCTATATACTGAACTGGATCTAATAAAGCAGGAATGCTGAGTGTTATCTAAACGATAAGTAGGAGCAGGGGTCCTAATCTCACTTCCTCTGGTCACAGGAGGGGTCTACTTTGAGGCCTCGGCCAGAGAGAACCACGAGGGAGTTCACGCCGCCTTCCTACATCTCTGCCAGGAGGTAGGACCTTCTTTTTGTTTGTATGCTTGTCTATTGGTTAGTTTATCTGTAAAAGAGTTTGGGGATTTCGTTTGGGTAACGTAGGCTCACCAACAAAGCTTTGAAAGCATCCTAAAGAAGGATATGTTGGGTTGGTTGATTTGCTTGTCCTGCTGCATTAAACCACCAAGGTGTTGCAAGATTTGGGAAAATAATCCACCCGGAAAAACAGACCATGCCTGATTTAATTTGATCCGTCTGCATCGCGTGCAGTGATTTCCCCCCTCCATCTGCAGGTTTCCCCAAACAGATTCCTCATGGGGTGGAGGTGGGCGTACATTGTGGTATACCAGGGTATCAATGTGTCCCAGGTGTCACGTTCAATACGGTGATATCAGTTACATTCAGTTTTCCATTCCGATACCACATCCTGAGACTTGTCAGGTCTTGTGTATGACAGCGCCGCTAGCAGGGTGGCCGCTCTCCACGACAGGATGAAGTCAGATCTAATTGGAAGGTTTTGCATGAACAATGTTCAAAGCAAAAGGATGGAAATGTAGCGATGTATAACGAGTAATAAGACCACTCCCTCCCTTTGAACTCTTTGTTTCTGTGTGATGTCAGAGATCTGGTTTTGACTGGATGCACTAAAAATGTAAAAGAATCTGTTCTCATTGTGAACGACGAAGCATCCCTGGGATAATATTTTATTATATGCCAGTGAAATATGGAGACAATATCGTCACATGAGGGAGATTTTTACACACATCCATTCAAAAGTGTAAATCAGCAGGAAGTCAATCAGATTAGCAGCTAAGCGTGTACGTTTTTCCGTCAGCTTTCCTCTGGTTTTGTCACCGTGCTCTGCCCTCTGTGTCCACCAGGTGAGCCGGGCGTTGGGAGGAGGCAACGGGGAGAAGAGGAGAGGAGGCCTCCACCTGGCCAGACCCAAGTCTCCCAACATGCAGGAGCTGAAGAGGAGGTTCAGGCAGGTCCTCTCCTCCAAAGTCAAGTCGGCCACCACTCTCTGAAAACAGCCCGGGAAGGAACTGAGCCTCCATGGGAAAAAAGGTTCTGGCCCTGGCATTGAACGGAGCAACTAGAGCCCTATATATGGAAGAGTTGGGACGTTTATGGAGTTCTTCTAAGGCTGTTGAGGATTTAATTGGATTCTAGGGCGTCTAGGATGGAAGGAAAACTGGCATTTTATAAGCACAAGCATCATCGGATGGATGCGTGGGCGAATGGACGCAATTGACATGAACACAGAACAGGAGCTTTTTCCGCTGGCCAAACACTCCTCTGTGTTTTGGACAGGGCCCTGTGGTCAGGACGACCTCTTCCCAGCATTAAGCACAAGCACAAGGATGCTGGCCGAAGCAACAAAAAAAAAAAAATGCCAAAGAGGCTTAAACAAACAGCTTGTTTTACGTCAGAAACTTGGCAGACGAGTGAGTCGGCAAAACTTCACCGAGTGTACAAGATTTACACTTTTGCACAATCCATGCCTCGACTGTTTCCTTTAGCTTTTCCCTGGCCTTTATCTCCACATCCCCCTCATGACTGACCTGGATGTAACGGGTGAAACTATTAAGGGAATGTAGTCTTCAGTCATGGGAAGAGCAGATGTTATAACAAACACACACACAGCTGTATGTTTCCCTATTACAGTTTCATGTTGGTTTAAAGGGAGAGGTGAAGCGTCCCGTGCATTGTGATGTCACAAAGACCTCTCGTTGATTTAAAGGGAGAGGTGAAGCGTCCCGTGCATTGTGATGTCACAAAGACCTCTCGTTGGTTTAAAGGGAGAGGTGAAGCGTCCCGTGCATTGTGATGTCACAAAGACCTCTCGTTGGTTTAAAGGGAGAGGTGAAGTGTCCCGTGCATTGTGATGTCACAAAGACCTCTCGTTGCTTTCAGGTTCAAACACCAAGCAGGGCGTTGATTGAAACTCTGGAGCGTTTTCCTCCTTCAGTTCGATTCGTTTGGCTGCGGGAGAACAAAGGCTTATGGGTACAAGGAGACGGCTGTGGACATCAAAGCCCGGCAGGACAAAATGAAGCGAGGGCGAACATCAGTCTGGACCGATGCTCGCATTCAGATGTTCCTTCATGTGTTCTTAACTGGTATGAACACCAGAGAAGAGCAGACGAGTCCATCATGGTAGATCGAGTTACAGACTGGAACCAGGTTGGTTTGGACTCTCTGACCTGGTGGGATGACAGGTTACCAAAATAAAACAAATCAAGCTCTGGTTCACTTCACCTCAACAAATACAAAAATACACCAAGTGACCCTTCCACTGTGGTTCAGACCAGAGAAACCCCCCTCGGTGTCTGAAGGCTGCTGAGTGTATCTGTAGTGGTTTCACTGTCGGGGGATTAAATGCTCCAGAGGCCTTTTCACTTCTTCATGGTACCAAAGAGACTTTTGGGTTCAGCCTCTCTTCTGCATCACTCTCCATTTTGATTCATGTCAGTGAATAAAGTTAAACTCTATTGTTTACTGTGATGACTTCCTGTAGATTGAAACGATGGAAAAGGTGATGGAGAATTAAATGTTAACTGAATCCCAAGGAATTGATACAACAGAAAAATGCAGCATCTGCTATCAATAAGGATAGTGTGTGTGTGTGTGTGTGTGTGTGTGTGTGTGTGTGTGTGTGTGTGTGTGTGTGTGTGTGTGTGTGTGTGTGTGTGTGTGTGTGTGTGTGTGTGTGTGTGTGTGTGTGTGTGTGTGTGTGTGTGTGTGTGTGTGTGTGTTGCTTCTATAGATGTAGTTTTCTCATGACCTCTCGTCTCGTTGCGCTGGAGTATTTTAGCGTTCAACGGAGGTTAGGGAGTGACCCCGCACACACACACACATTTCCAATAAAGATGCATTCCTTAGCATCTGGAATTTCTTTCTTGGTCTGAACTTTGAACTCTCACCCTACCCTTGCTATTACTACACACACACACACACAGAGATCCCTGAAACATTGTCTGCTGACCCCAACCCGTGACCCCGCTGCCCTTTGACCTTTTAAAAGCAGTAGGGCTCCAGCAGCGTCTGGAAAAAGCTGAGCTCATGCCAGGGGTCTGACTGGGGATCAAGATAAAGTGCTGAGATGCTATTTGATGAATGCTAAGACAAAAATAACAGAGAGAGAGAGAAAATGCCAAAAAGAGATTTGCTAATTTTGTCTAATTTAAGTCTAATTTCCTCCTGCTCTTTCCTTCTAGTCCCTAACCCTCCCAACACACACACACACACACACACACACCACGTTTCTCTTAAAGACCTTCTTCCTGTGTGCCACTGGACCAAGTGTCTACCGTCTCAAATTATAGAGGAATTCGTCTCCGAGCCAGGAGTCTGTCGTAGCGCTCGGAGTGATCGTGAGTCTACGTGATGAATGAATGTTGTTAATACAAGAACCATCTGAGCAGTTTTGGTCCAAAATGTTAATCATGAGCAGAAGTTGTGTTGGTCTGCTCTTTGATTCTGATTGGCCGACACCTGGCGGTTACCGTTGATGGTTTAGATCCGTGAAACTGGAAACATCTCAACGCCACGTCGTCTCCGGTTGGCCCAGGTATCCACAGGAAGAAGACCAACGCACCACCACCAACACAATGGGCCGAGAGGTTCAACGTACCGGTAGATGTTGAGTTTCGGGGTGTTTCATTTTTCCTTCCTTACTGGGTACGAGGAGTCCAGTGAAAACAACTGAACCCAACAGAACCAGCATAAAACAACACAGTAGACCTAAATCTGTCGAGGGCATCACTGGGGTGTGTGTGTGTGTGTGTGTGTGTGTGTGTGTGTGTGTGGCTGAAGTACTGCATGTTCCCTCCTTTAATATTAGTTGGATTTGGCCAGAAATATCAAGAGAAGATTTGAGGATTGTTGTTTAATAGTCACACTAATAAGTCTCTCACACACACACAGAAGCATGCACGCACACACACACACACACACAATGCTGCTCATGGCACTAATGCAGCAGCATATGGAAGTCATTCATCTTTCCAGGTAAAATAAAGCACATTAGACACATTAGACAGTCCCCAGTGTGTGTGTGTGTGTGTGTGTGTGTGTGTGTGTGTGTGTGTGTGTGTGTGTGTCACAAGAAAAGCACCATATGTGAATTTTTCCTCTCCACCCTGTATTCCAGCATTTTTTCCTCCTCTCTTTCTCACACTGCTGTTTTAAATGAATCTATCTATCTATCTATCTGTCTGTCTGTCTGTCTGTCTGTCTGTCTGTCTGTGAGGACATCTGGTCCACACACACGACATCGCTCAGCGCTCTCACGTCCCGCTGTCGGTGCAGCCAATGAGATCGCCGCATCTGACAAACAAAGTCAAATGGCTTCCTGTGCTGCGATCAAACACAACGTGGCCTCACCCGGGTTCAACCCAGCTAACACCCTGCTCCTACTTCCTGCTGAGGCTAGGTGTCACCTGACACCGTGTCCTCAACACCACGGGTTCGAAGAATGCTCATGAATTGCGGTGCGTTGTGATCCCTTAGCTAGCTACCAGTTAGTTCAGGTGAACTAGCTGACTCTTCTCCAGCTCCAACTCAGAGTGTTTTGGAGTAGAGACTAGGGCTAAAGACAAGACAGTTTACTGAGTCACAGTAACCTACATTTGGAGACAAATCTACCTGATCACACTGATCACTTTTACTGAGAACGTTACTGGAGGATCTACAGACACACCACAACAGCCTGGTTCAGACGGTCAACTGGTTCTAGCTCAGTTGTTGCAACATCACAGTTCTCCACTGGACCTCCATGATGCCGCCAGATGTGATCTCTGGGAGATTTGTGATGCAACTGCAGCGCCTCTATAAAACATAAACGTCATCGAAATAATCTTAGAAAAGATGAGAAAAATGCAAAGCTCCTGCAGCAACGTGAAACTCAGAGAAAAATCTGCAAAATGTGGAGCTTTGAACGTGTAGCAAGTGTGTGTGTGTGTGTGTGTGTGTGTGTGTGTGTGTGTGTGTGTGTGTGTCTGTGTGTGTGTGCTGCTTTGAAATAAATAAAGAATGACTCACCACATGTTTAAAAGTCTGAAACAGAGTGAGTGTGTTCAGTCAGCTGTCCTCGGGGGCGTTGGGGGGTTACAGAACAAATCAGTGCTTATTCTTATCGTACAAACCTCTACAATAACGTCATTGTTAAAGTCAGATTTGTTTCGGTGCAGGTCTTCCTCCCTCCCTCATTTCGAACGTGCAAAAAAAATGGAGTTTCAATGTAAGAAAGGAGAGAGTGGAAGAGAGAGAGAGGTGGATGTGGAGGTCAGCTTATCAACAGCTAACCCCCAACACATCCTTAAGACTGACAGCTCAGGGAAAGCTGCTCGTTAACAGCAGCAGTGTGGAGGACATAAACCAGCTGTGTGTGTGTGTGTGTGTGTGTGTGTGTGTGTGTGTGTGTGTGTGTTTGTGTGTGTGTGTGTGTGTGTGTGTGTGTGTGTGTGTGTTAATGCCTCGTTCCATTATCTGTAGGAGGCGACAGGAAGTAAGGTTCAGCCCGGGAGAGAGTCAGGACCTCAAACCACACCCGAGAGACAGAGAGAGAGAGAGAGAGAGACAGACAGAGAGAGAGAGGGAGAGACAGAGAGAGAGACAGGGAGACAGACAGAGAGAGAGAGAGGGAGAGCGAGAGCTAGGGATGTGCAGCTGAAAATGGATGTAATACACAAGGTTTGGTTATCACATTCAGGTAAGACGCTTGATGGAGAGAGAGAGAGAGAGAGAGAGAGAGAGAGAGAAGGAAAGAGAACGGTGGCGAGAGGATTGACAAGACAGGAAGGTAAAAGATAAAAAAAGAAGAGATAACGGGGTGAAATCCTTTCAACCCAGAGCTAAAAAAAAAAGATGGCGGACAGCCAGAGGGAGGAGGCAGAACGGAGAGAGGCGATAGCAAACAGTTGAAAAAGATAAAGACGAGAAAGGGAAGAGACAAACGGGTAGATAACACGTCCAGCTCCCCGCCGCGTTAGGAGAGGAAGCTGAACGCCGCCGCGGAAGGCCGGCTCTGCTCGGTTTGACGTTCGGGATCAGGAATGTGGACAATATTTGCTCATAGTCTCTTATCTGCAGAGCAACCCACTTTTCCTAGGAACCTGCATCTAGTTCAGAGTTGTGCTGAAGCTCCAGGCTGTTGAAACAGCAGCAGTAACTGACCGATCGTGAGGCGGGTTTTATCGGGTTCACTGAACACGACGATCTCATGACAGTTAAGAGCACACTGCAGGGTGGCGTCCTGTCACAGCTGATGGGATAACGACCAGAGAATTGAACAGTTGGACAAAATACAATCAAAAAGGTTCAATAAAATGTAATAAAAACACATTAATGTAACAAATATCTGGTTTATGTACTATTACACTATTATTGATCATGTCTGTAGCATACTGTTCGCCGATGATACAATAATCATATTGACCAATAAAGCAATATCTCGAGTTTTTACATCATCAGTTCAAATCATTATTACATCATTTGGAACGCCCCTTATGATGTCATAATGAAATAATGTGATGTCATTACTATTATTTCAGCTCATTTCGAGGGTCAGTAGGTTTGTCTTTACCTGTGGATCTATCTCATCCAACCAATCACTACTAAATGCATTGTGGGAAGGTTAATGTGGTAGCAGATGATAAAGGTAATCACTATGATTGATTGATCAGTTCCAATGTATTGATTAGTTGGATGTTGAAGGGTGCAGAGCTCCTGCAGATAGATCGTACTGTCTCGAATAGGACTCGATTTGGTCTAGACCTTCTTCGGACCCGGTCTTGACGTGGAACTCACCTGGACCTGGTCTTGGAATCGACTTGGACCCCGACTGTGCTGGTCCAGACTAACTAACAACAGGAGAATCAGCCTCAATGACCAGACCACCAACATTACAAAGCATTGAACCCAGAAAGGAGATTGAGATTACTCTGACTCTGTAGATGCTTGTTTATGTTCCTTCCTGCCTCTCTGGCTGCAAACATACAGTTAATGCATGGATGATATCTAAGGCCAATTTCCTCTATTTTTGGCTCCAAATCTCCCAGTGGGCATTCACCCTCCCATTTTCCTTCTCTCTCTCTCCCTCTACACATTTTTTCCCCCTCTCCATTCCTCCTCATTTTACATTTTTGGCATTTAGCGGACACTCTCACCCAGCAGCTCACAATGTGGATGTAGGGGATCAAACCTGTGACCCTCCATAGGCCTCACCTCTTCCTTCTTTGTAATGTAAAAATACGAGCGCCTTATCAGTCTAGTTCATGGGCGGGGCAGCGACAGCGAAGACTGGCTCCGCCCCCTTCATTCAGCCGCTGTAGATTTTCCCAGCTTGTCAAAGAATTCAAACTGGTGACTTCCTGGTGTTGGGATCCTGGTCACCTCCATACCTTCACGTCGTTTTATCTACCACTACATTGCTGCCCCAGCCCTCCCCCACTCACCCTTATATCCCCAATGCCCCCCCACCCCTCCCTCTTTCTCCCTTTCTCCCTTTCTTCCTCAACTTGGCCTGCATCATGTTTTCAAGTTAAGCCATGGGTTTTCACAACGGCCTGATTTAGCTCCACAAACACGGTTAAAGCCGCTGGATCACTTTCAAGATCAGCAACTTGGATTTTTTTCCCCCTGTGAATCGGAGGATGATTGATTGATAAACTGCATGGTGGATAACGGTTAGGAGAGCAGTCTGTCTGCTTTCATTTGGAAACACGTACATTTCAGGAACAGTCACGTACGTTCTTTAAGAGATTCACATGAAAAAATGTATTATACAGGTAAACAAACCTTTAAGGCTCATGTGTACATATAAAACACATGTTTTGTCAGGCACTGTGTCAATAGTCCAGACAACAAGACATTTTACAGTATCAAAATGTCTTCAAATCCAATGAATGTCTGTGTAAACAAGGGTGATGCAACTAAATGACTTGACATCTTGCAGAAAAAAACTCTTATTTTTGTAATGATGTGATTTCTTTTCACCTCGTCTCTCCACGCGGGGCTTTTATTTTTCTACAATAAAACATTTACATTTACAGCCATACTTTTGTAAAGAGTAAAAGTTTTTTATTCCTCTGTTCAGTAATTCTATTTTTTTTTTCTGGATTCAGTATGATCTTAACTTGTCTCCTGGATCTCTTGTGTTTTAAGGTGACAGTTGTTAAAGCATCATTCTGTTTTAAACAATGTGCCTTCCACACTTCCTTTATTGAGACTGAAACTGAGAGAGGCTCTGGAGTCTTCCCCACTACACCACCATTATGGAAGATATCGCTTTCTTAACTGCAGGAGATTTCATTATTCTTCAGCACATTTCCACAAGAAACATTCCTTCCATGTACGTATTTTCGCGTATGCTTTAATTTCATTGTGCTTGAATACGCCGTGGTGCAGGTCGGAGCTGGTCGGAGCTGGACCAGAGAAAGACCCTCTTGTTGCCATAACAGATAAACAGCAACCACAGCAACTTTGTTTGTGTGTGTGTGTGTGTGTGTGTGTGTGTGTGTGTGTGTGTGTGTGTGTGGTCACCAGCCAGTTTGTCTGGACCCTATCTGATGTAGTGATATATATCTATCAGCCATGGAAACTCAACCGTCACAAAAAGGGAGTGAGAGAGAGAATAGCAGAAACTGAGAGAGAGAGAGAGAGAGAATGTGTGTGTGTGTGTGTGTGTGTGTGTGCGTGTGCGTGTGCGTGTACGTGTATGTGTGCGTGTGCGTGTGTGTGTGTAGTTTGGGAGTGCACCTCTAACATATGAGATAAATTGTACTTTGCTTCAAGGACATTAGTTATAATCATTGAGACACACCTCTCTCTCTCTCTCTCTCTCTTTATTTTTCTCTTTCTCTCTCCAACTTCAACAAGCAGAGAGGGGAGGAAGAAAGGAGTATGGGAAGGACTCATGCTTATTGATTTATCGAGATTTAAAACACATCCTAAAGGAAAAAGGAAAGAGGAAGTTCAGAAACGTGTTTAAAACTGACACAACAAAAGTAATCTCCTCTGTCTCCTCGGTCTTTCATCGTACGACCTGTTTTCAACTTTTCTTCAACTTTTTCACGGTTTGAAGTTCATTGCAGTCAGGCTTTTTGACCACCAACAACTGGTTGTTGACCTAAATATATATATTTGGGGGGTAGGGTCATTCTTTACCCTATACATATGATCTTGAGGTCTGCATTTCTGACTAATTACCATCCCTCCTTTGATGTGTGGTCAAATTGCAGACAACATCTGATAACGAACATTTGTGAATGTAGGTGGAGCCAAAGAAAAACACTGAGTACATATTTCAACTTGCATCAATGTGGAACTGAATGCTATCAAGTATGGCAAGTATTTGAAGTATCTCACAGCGGAGGTCTAGAATAGAGAGAGAGACACTGGGACCTCATGAGTCACTTCTAAATCTTGGGATTGTGACCTCATAATGACGTTCTAGAGTTCTTGGGATGACTGACCTCACAATGGAGCTCACGCTATGAGGCTGTGAAGTTATTTAACAAATCTCCCAGCAGCCACGTCTGGGTCCATCATGGAGGTCCAGGAGAGTTGGCGGTACACAAATAACGTCTAAATGTCAAACCAACCAGCTAGAACCAGTTGACCGTCTGGACCAGGTTGTTGTGGTGTGTCTGTAGATCATCCAGTAACGTTCTCAGTAAAAGTGATCAGTGTGATCAGTTAGATTTGTCTCCAAATGTAGGTTACTGTGACTCAGTAAACTGTCTTGTCTTTAGCCCTAGTCTCTACTCCAAAACACTCTGAGTTGGAGCTGGAGAAGAGTCAGCTAGTTAACCTGAACTGGTAGCTAGCTAATGAGTTACTGTTAACATGGGACTACTAGCCACTGCTAACGCTAGGTTTTACTAGATATTTTAGCTAGTCTGCAAATCAGATGTGTTAACAAGACACAGACACTATGGTTAGCTAGCTGGCAAGCTGACATTATCTAAACAAAATCAAACTGATGTATGGCGAAATGGCGAAATGATCAGTTCCCGGTCAAAAACAGCACAGAAATGAACCATATCTATTAAATTTTGTTGAGACGACACTCGGAAGTTCAGAAACGCTGTTCAGAGCCACTGTTGGTCAGAGCTGTGGACCTCCAATATGGCCGCCAGAGAGTGCGTTACGCCACCTGAAAGCCCTCCACGCTGCCATCGTCGCTGTTGGAACGTGAAAACGTCTTCGGTCCTGTATTGGGCATCACCAGGCCCCTCTAGCCCCTCTAGCTCCTCTAGCCCCTCTGTCCCCTCTAGCCCCTCTAGCCCCTCTGGCCTAACTGGCCCCTCTAGCCCCTCCAGCTCCTCCAGCCCCTCTAGCCCCTATAGCTCCTCTCGCCCTCTGGCCCCTCTAGCCCCTCCAGCTCCTCCAGCCCCCCTCTAGCCCCTCTGTCTCCACACACTGTGGTGCCAGTCGGTCCTGAGACCCAGGGGCCTCCCATCAGGCTCTGTTAAGTGGCCGTTTCATAAAGATAAGTGCCATTCAGAAGGGAAAAGAGTTCATTATCAATTCAAAGAGTTGCCTTATGTCAGGACCTGTCATCACCTGGATATAAGAGACCGGTTGGATGCTACGGCAACCCATGGTTGAACCCTGCTGTAGACGTGCTTCAATAGAGGCATAATGAACTCTGTGGCTGACAGACAAGATACTAAAACCTTGCCTGGTTGAGCAATGACAAATGGAATAAAACATACAAATGGATTGTCTGAAAAAGGTTAACTTATTCTGCCCTTTCTGCTTTTATGTTTGCAGTTGTACTTGGTGTGTTTACTGGTATTTTATCTGCAACATTTTGTTGCCAGTTTTAAAATGATGGGATTCAAATAAGGTTATTACTAGTATAAACTGTGTGGTGAAAGGATGTCAGTGAAGACATCATGTGGTAGATTAGTCAATGTACCTTTTGCCAGTATTATCATATTTATCATTATAAATAAGAATTTGAAGAGTATTCCAAAATAATATTATACCCCGTTTGGAAAAATAACCACCTGAAGTTTATCATTAAATATCTCATTGCATACCTCAGTGTAGATGATCCTGGCTGTCAAGGTGCTAGCATTTAGTCAGCCAGAGACTTGAGTGACTTTTCACGAGTGTCATATTTAGTTTTTGTTTTGTGCTATCGATCATTTTTCACATTTTTCAAATTGTTAAATAAAGCTTCGGTATGACTAGAAATTAGACGTTGACAAATGTTTTGAAGGGTGTGAGGCCAGAGTGATGGTGCGCTGCGGGGTTCGTCAAAACAGAGGGTCAGGACTTCACATCTGGACCTGTTTGTCTTGGCTTTGACCGAATGTTGCCGGAGCCAGAGAGAGAGAGAGACAGAGAGAGAGAGAGAGAGAGAGAGAGAGAGAGAGAGAGAGAGAGAACACAATACAATACAGTGGATTGAAATGGGATAGAACTTTATTGTTCAAACAGCTTGGAAAGTTTCCCCTGGCTTCACCTCAGTTACAATAAAAGCACTCACATTAACAACATCACACTGTGGATCAGTCAAGAAAAAAAGAGGTTGAAAAGAGAGAGAGAGAGAGAGAGAGAGGGCTCGAGAACAAACAAAGAGTAGGAGGGTATGGATGAATCTGACTGTGTAGTTTCTCGTCTACATTGTCCCTAACTTTGGTGTCGATGTGTTTGAAACCGAGCCACAGATCAAACCCAGAGGAGAGGGTGGCTCCAGAAGCATGAGGCAGCCCCATGACGTTTACCCCTCAGAAATGTGTTGTTCTGCAGCGTGCCACGTTGTGCAATCTGTGGTAATCTCTCACCCCTTGTGCCGAACGAGTCTCAGTCTCCGGGTCTCGACGGCCAGAGAAATCAGAATCTGCTTTGCATCACTCCATCTTGCTTCGAGAACCGAGGCGCCGTTGCTTTTCCAGGCTGGGGAAACTCCTGCTACAGGAGGTTTCTACGGTGGAGAGGCCGGTCGACGCTCCTGCAACGCGCTGCCCTCTAGCTTTCCACAGGAGCACTGCACTCTGCACTTGGACCACAGGGACCGATGCTGCATTCCTCACGCCCGTCTGGTCCCGACACGGAGCAGTAAAACTCAAGAGTAAATCCGAAGTCTCCCGCAGACGGCGATGCTTCGGCAGAACGCACACGTTGTGTTACGTATACACAAAAACATATGAATTGTGGAAAACTTTGGGGTTGAGACAGTAAAAGTCCTGCCAGAGTTTTAGTTCCTCCAGTGCGGCGAGGGACTAATAATTGCAGTCACCTGGTTAAGAGCACATGGGGAGGACTTTTACTTTCTCAACCCCAAAGTTTTCCACCTCTGCTGAAACATCATTTGAAAAAAATACACCTCTTACCGACTGAGGGTTAGTGTCCCGTGATGATGATGTCTTCTTTTTAATCTCAGTCGACTTCAGTCCAAACATATCAGTTTAAAACCCGTATTGGTCAAATGGTAGTACATACTTACACACATGGTACAACAACAACCTCACACATCACACGTCACTGTTGCCACCAAAGTTTGAGATTTGTGACACACAACCTGAAAAACACAGTATGATTGATTTGTACTCGTCCCAGGTAGCCGGCCCCTCGGCCTGCAGCCTGAAATCCATCGGGAATGTTTTGTCGTCCTCGAGGACAGAGCGTTCCCCGGTCACCCAACTGGAACGACGGGCTGGAAGCTTTCACCTCCCAAACTCATCCACTGAACTGAAAAGAGGTTTCAATCATGTGGAAGAGTTACAATGTTTCATAAAAATGTCTGAAGGAAATAGTTTTTATCTGTTTGTCTCTGGTGTTACTTGAGTTATTTATCAGCCTCAGTGGATTAGAGTTAAATCACCGTGGTAACGTTCCTGCTGAGTCAGCATTTTAGGTCTTTTATTTTCTTCAAATCTGAACTGAATTCTGATTCAGCTTTTCATTTGTTTTGTGTATTTTTTGTTCTCTGTCCCTCTGATAACTACTACTACTACTACTACTACTACTACTATTACTGCCACTACTACTACTACTGCTAAAACTACTACTACTACTACTACTACTACTACTGCTAAAACTACTACTACTACTACTACCACTACTATTACCACTGCCACTACTACTACTACTGCTAAAACTACTACTACTACTACCACTACTATTACCACTGCCACTACTACTGTTACTACTGCTAAAACTACTACTACTACCACTATTACTACTACTACTACTACCACTGCCACTACTACTACTACTATTACTACTACTACTACTACCACTAATACTAATTCTGCTACTACTACTATTACAACTACTACTACTAGTATTACTACTACTACCACTACTACTGTTACTACTGCTAACAATAATAGTGTTTAATAGTCTGATCTTCATCATCATCATCATCATCATCATCATTTTTTACCTACAAGTAGCGGTGCGTCTTACAGGTGCAGCGCGAGATAGATTGGATTTGAAATAATCCTATAGGGTCACACGTTCTAGGTCGTCTCTCTCACACACGCGCACCAACACCCAAGATAGGGGCTGTGACGATACCGCACGCGCACCGACCTGCGCCTACCTGCAAACCGGCGGCGCTTCTGACCTGCAGTCGCACGAACTTAGTTACGTATTGTCACGACTGAGTTGGAGTTGGAGTTGGACGCGGAGAGTTAACGGGACGCCTTCATCACCTCTTGGACTGAAGAAGCGGAGGAGTGATGAAGGTGAAGGTGATCAAACTACCAGCGGCGCTTTGGTGCGGAACACTCCACTGACGGAAGCAAGACGTGTCTTCAGTGCATGGTAAGGAGACATCTCAATAATAATAATAATAATAATAATAATAATAATAATAATAATAATAATAATAAATAAAAGTGTTAATTGTACAATTAATTTGAACTTTTCAAGACACAAAGACACTTGAGTCAATAGAACAAGAGAGAACAAAGTTAGCTACACAAATCTGAAAGCAGAGTTTCCAGGGAGACAAGAATAGTAAAATACCATAAAACAAGAGAAAATACATTAAAAGTACAATCAATAAATATAAAAAGAATAAATATCGCAAACAACAGGAGATTAAAAGTGGCCAGGATGAAAAACCGTCTTGACTGGAAAAATGATTTGAGGTTTTTAAGACATGTTGAACTTTAATTGGACATTATTTATATTATATATGAATTATTATATATATACATATATATATATGTATATATATATATATATATCATTCAGGACCAGACCCACTTGTCTTCTCTGTTGTCGGTCACTAGCCCGGAGCACCGGTGAGATGGTGACTGGAGGATTATGGGACAGGTGTGGGGTCACAGCAGATAATCCCGTTGTAGCTGACTGAGCCAGGTGCGATCTCCACGTCTGAAGTGACTGAAACCTCTCTTGCACTGATAAAGGTTCGTTGAAGTTTTAATGGTCAGGAGTGAGAGGCCGTCCTTGATCCAGGTTCAAGATCCTGTGTCAGCGAGCGTCCTTGAAGTGTCCTTGACCTCTGACCTCCCGGTTCCAAACCCTTTACTCCAGGGAGGCG
Organism: Hoplostethus mediterraneus; assembly: GCA_034670385.1. Classification (NCBI taxonomy): domain Eukaryota; kingdom Metazoa; phylum Chordata; class Actinopteri; order Trachichthyiformes; family Trachichthyidae; genus Hoplostethus; species Hoplostethus mediterraneus. The sequence continues at coordinate 263,207 of JAXDDW010000210.1, read as the reverse complement.
GGACCTTCTCCTCCAGGAGCCTGTGAGAGCTGGAGGCGGCGAGCCTTGAGATGCCACGATGGACGGAGACTCCAGGCGTCTACCCAGAATCCTCCTCCTCCTCCTCCTCCTCCTCCTCCGCCTCTTCCTCTCTTCACCCCCATCTTCACCTCTCCCCCATCTCCCCCGCCCCTCATCGCTTGTCTTCCCCGTTACTTAGCTCTCCCTCCCCTCCTCCTCTTTCCCATCGCTCTCCCTGTCTCTCCCCTCCTGTCCACCTTCTCTCTCCCTCCCCCCTTCCTTCCCTTCCTCCTCAGCCCCCCTCTCCCCCCTCATCGTCACCCCCTCGCTGTTTCTCTCCTCCTCCTCGGCCTCTCCGCCTCTCTCCCTCTTTCCATCTATCCCTCTACGGTCTCCTGCGGTTCCTCCTGGTTCTCCTAGCCTCCCTGTGCTTCCTGCCCTGCCCGGCCCAGGCAGCTCGGTTTCGGGTCGGCGTGGTGGGACCCTGGGGGTGTGACCCTCTCTTCGCCAAGGCCTTGCCCGGCGTGGCGGCGCAGTTAGCCGTCAACCGCATCAACAAGGACCCCTTGCTTTCCTACGCTGCCACTTTCGATTATGCTGTGCTGCAGGTATGCGCTTTGGTTTTTTTGTGCAAGCGAGGAGGTATGAGTGACTCCAAAACTGATGGGTCGTGATGTTGTGATGTCACTTCTTCTTCTGTAGGAACCATGCGAGACGTCAAGGGCCCTGGAGGCATTCCTGGGCTTCCACACCAAGGCCTCAGGGTACATAGGACCAGCCAACCCGGGCTACTGTGACGCTGCATCACTGCTGAGCAAAGGGTGGAACAAAGTAGGTGACGACCTACTGATTTTCTGATTTCCGACAACTAAATGATGGCAAAGCTTTAAATCTCTGTCCTCCCCCAGGTGGCGTTTCCTTGGGGTTGTGTCGACCATGAGTTGGATGACGTCCGGAGCCACCCTACCTTTGCCCGCTCCATGGCGAGGCCGACCTGGGTGCTGCTTAGCATCATGCACCACTTCAGGTGGGCCCACGTCGGCGTCATCGCCTCCTCAGAGGACATCTGGGTGGAGACAGCCACCAAGGTTCGTTTATTCTTTGTTTCCTGAAGCTGAAGTACTGGCCAAGATGTCCCGTCCCCCCATGTGCCCAAATTAAATTCTGGTGTCAGGTATGAAACATTTCCCACAGGAGGTGATGAATCGAAACTTGTCTCCTAAAGTAAACTGAATTCACAAACTATTAGAGACGCCTTTCCTATGTTGAGTTCAAAGGGATCAAAGTTTTTATTCCCCGGGCCAGTCTAGTCCAGTTCATGGAAGCAGCAGGTGCTCCCAGGTTGTTCTCCCACCTGGTACAGTGTATGCGCTCTCTCCGTCCAGGTGGCCAACTCCTTGAGAAGCCACGGCATGCCGGTGAGACTGGTGGCGACTATGGAGAACACCCCCCACAGCATCAGGAGGACTCTGGCCAAGGTCCGCAAGCTGAGCGGGATACAACGTGAGTACAGATCGCTTGTTGCTACTGCTCAGTTGAGGACAGAGCACGTCATATAACATCTCCTGTCCGCTCTCTCCCGCCCCCTAGTGGTGATCCTCTGCATGCACTCGGCGCTGATCGGAGGCGGCGCCCAGAAGCTCCTCTTGGAGACGGCCTACGACATGCAGCTGATCGACGGTTCGCTGGTCTTCGTGCCCTACGACACCCTGCTCTACAGCCTGCCCTACCGCAACGTGACCTACCCGGCCCTGAAGGCCAACAGCAAACTGCTGAGGGCCTACGATGCCGTGTTGACCGTCACCGTCGACTCACCCAAGATGTCCTTCTTCGAGGCCTACGGGGAGGCCATGGAGAGGGGGGAAGTGGCGAGGACCCTGAAGCCACAGCAGGTGATGAGAAGGTGTTTCTGAATGGGATAGAGGTCGACGGGGCATTTGGAGACGGCTAACGTGTAAAGAGATAAAGAGATATAGAGAAGTGGGCTTGTGGTCGGAAGGTCACCAGTTCAAATCCCAGGACTGGCTGGGGAAATGCAGATGTTAGTGCACTTTAGTTACTGTACTTTGTCTTCATACCACTTTGCACCGTTGTTGTTGTTGTTACCAAGGCTACCAAGGTGAGCCTCACCTTGGTAGGCACAGCCGGCCCACTGCTGGCCACGCCCACAGCAAATGGTATACGCCCCAAAATGTCCAGAGTATCATTGACAAGGCATTTTCACGGTGATGATGAACACCCAGGCAGACACACTGACCATGTGTCATATATTCCTATTCATCTATTGTTCTAGTACTGTAAAAAAAAAAAAAAAGTTGCATATTTCTTTTTGTCTTTTTCTGTGCATGTGCATGTGCGTGTGTGTGTGTGTGTGTGTGTCCTGCAGGTCTCCCCTCTCTTCGGTACCATCTACAGCTCTGTTCTGTTCATGGCCTATGCAGTCCAGGGCGTCAGGGCGTCAGGGGTGTGGCAGTCCGGGGGAAACCTGGCCCAACACACCCGCAACCTGGCCTTCCAGGTACCGAACGAACTGGTACCCTTACTGTCTCCTGGTACCATCAAATGAAAAAACATGCATGAAAACACATCGTTTTACTCTGCAGGGCTTCAGCCACCCCATCAGGACCAACGGCTCTGGAGCTGCGCTGATGGACTATCTCATCCTGGATACAGATGGACTGTCCTGGGAGCTGAAGCCAACGTACAGGTAGGACGGGTCTTTAGCATTGAGCATTTCTTTACGTGCACAAGTGGAACAATTAGAGATAAACAGTAAATTATGTATTGTCAAACTGAACACAGTATAGTGAGAGAAAAAGAGTTCAACAGATTAACAAAAGTTTAGAGAAGAAAAACCATGTTGATTGGACGCCAACGTGGTGCACTTCCTGGTTGGTGATCTTAGTAGCGTGGTAGCATCAGCCGAGCAATCTGATTGGCTGAACACACATTCCGACTGTGCTGAGAATTCCACTTGCTATGTGAACAGTCAGCGATCTTTCCTGTTTCCTCCTGTTATATTTATGTCGTTGACGTTTTGTCAGGAATGAATTGCAAACTCGTAGCATCAACAATCACGGTTAAGTACGCCCCCTTCCCCCTGCCCCCCCCCCCCGTCTGGTGTGCCTGCCATATCAATAACCTATAATATTGATCATGTTGGTTGATGACAGGGTCGACATGGAGGCCAACATGGTGCGCTTCCTGGGCAGAGACATCCACTTCTCTCGCGGCTACGGACCCAGGAAGGACTCCTCCTGCTGGTTTACTAACGGACGCATCTGCTCCGGGGGTGAGGAGCCCTCTGACACACACACACACACACACACACACACACACATCCATGCACACGTGCTCCTACACATCACTAGGAGTGTTTATGTGGGTATATACAACTATCTAATGCATTTTGTCCAAATATTTGCACTGTACTACACACTGGGATGTCCCGCCCACTGGGATGTCCCTTTTCCATTCTGAAATGTGATCTATCTATACTCACACAACAGACGCTTACACTATGGTTTACACACTAGTAACACATGGGGTGTACTCAGCTGTTTTTCCACAGTATGTTTCTCTAAAATGACGTACGGGGTTTTGAGCTGAAACCCGTCCTTCCTCTGTTCCAGGCATGGATCCGTTCATGGCCATCAGCATGTTCCTGGGAATCATCGCCTTCTCTCTTCCCGCTGTGGCGCTGGCGTACTGTATCAGGTGCGGCGGCAATAGGACAGACGGCGTCGTGATGTTAGCGGGGCGGGGGCCTGGAAAGTCTGGAAAAAATATTTTTTTTAAATGAATTTGATGATTTCCAGGTCTGGGAAAGCATGGATTCATTTCAGCTTCAGAGTGAAATGGCCTCATTGGAAGTGAACATACTTCATATTTAAAACTCTACTAGAGTAAAAGTAAAAGGCATTCAAACTAGATTGTTTCAAATAAAAAAATAAAAATAAAGTGCACAGACAAAGTTAATCATGAATGAACCTGATTGCTGGTGCTGGTGAAACCGCTGGTGAGTAACTTCACACGTATCCGTTAGTTACGGTTGAATCACAGGACGACGGTCTGCCTTCCATCCATCACTCTCACCCATTGTCTTCCCCCCCACCCCCCGTCTCTTGTTGCCTAGGCGACGCATCATTCAGATCCGAATGGTCAGGGGTCCCAACAAGATCCGGCTGACTCTGGCCGACGTCACATTCATTCACCCGTCGCTTAGCAACAAGGTCGGCGCCTGTCCGGTGACTTTGATGTAGTACTAGTGGTGTGTACGAGTCGATTGGGTTCAATTGATCGATACCAAGGCTCAAATCATTACCCTCCCCACAGAAGCTGAGCATGGATGACAGCAGGATCAGCAACATGAAGACTTCCTCAGTGGTTTCGGACCACAGCCTCTCCTCCATCCAATCCCCCGCCAACGTCGAGAACTCCAACGTTGCTGTTTACGAGGTGAGACGGAGAATCTGATTGGTTCGTACGCGTCAAACGTGCAAGATGAGAAACAGGCACGGGGGGGTCCGGGGCCGTCTCCTGTCACTTCCTTCTCAGTTTCTTTGTCCCACGCTAGATGCGTTCCTATTGGCCGGTCAGCCAGTTCAATTCCTATTGGCTGGGGATGTCACAAAGACTATCCGAAAGAGTCACAGTTTGTCTCTGGCATATCTCTTGATGGGAACGAAGAACAAACATCGTTGAAGGTTGATGGCATCACTTAAAGGACATTTCTAATGCGAACATGTCCTCAGCGGCCCCAGTGTAAATGTCTCTGCCACCAGGATTCAAGCCCATAGTATATAGAGTATATAGTATCATGCACTCCGGCACTCCAACTGTTTTTTAACTGATCAGGCTGGTTGACGTTTCTCTCCTCCAGGGTGACTGGGCGTGGCTGAAGAGACTTCCTGACGGATCCTTCAGGAGCATCAACCCCAAAACCAGCGACATATTTGAACTGGTTAGTGACATCATTGTGAAGTGAAATGGGTATCATGCCACTTGGGGGACTAAAAGTCTTTTTTATTAGAGTTGGGAAGTTACTCCTATCTTAATTCAATGCCAAAAATATAAAATTATTGAACTATATATCAAAGGAAAAAAACAATTTCATCTAAACTCTCCCTTCTGTCTGGTGTGTGCAGATGAAGGACATGCGCCACGACAACGTCAACCCTTTCTTGGGCTTCTTCCATGACTGCGGGGTGTTTGCCATCGTGACCGAGTTCTGCTCCAGAGGCAGCATGGAGGACCTGCTGCTCAACGAAGACGTCAAACTGGACTGGATGTTCAAGTCGTCGCTGCTGCTGGATCTGATTAAGGTGAGAACAAACGGAAATGGGTAGACCGGTGGAAGAAGGGAAGATCTACTCCCGAGGATTGCTCTAAATAAGTTGGAAAATGTGTGTTTCTTTGTCAGCGGAGACAGCGATCTAGCGTGATGTGTTTATTTTCCTACCCAGGGCATGAAGTACCTCCACCACCGGGGGGTGTGCCACAGCCGGCTGAAGTCCCGTAACTGTGTGGTTGACGGGCGCTTTGTCCTGAAGATCACCGACTACGGCTACAACAAGATCCTGGAGGCACAGAGGTTCCCCTACGTAGAACCGCCTGCAGAGGGTGAGTCGACAGAATAGAGTAGAACAGAATAGAATAGAATAGAACAACACATACTGGAGTTTTAATTATACAAACATTTCTTGGAGGCAGAGCTGCACTGGAGGCAGAAATAATGATCTCATTGGTTGAGTTAGACCTCAGTGGGCGGAGCCAGCAGGCTAGCTAACTGGCTTGAATGGCAAAGAAGGAATTCTTGTTAGAATATAAATAAAAATTTGAAATTCACCCTTGATATGACCTTGACATTCATGACTACTAACTAGCTAACCTAGATAGCTATAGGCTAGTATGGCTAGTTTAACTTGGATGGTCAGCTGGGCTAGCTGACTGCGTTTTTTTCAGCTTCATAATATTAGCTAGCTCCTCTGTTACCTCTTGTCTTTTCCACTGGGCTTCAGTCTAGCTTCTAGCCTACTTAGCCAGAAAAACTGTGGTTCTTTGGCTCCGCCCACTGAGTTTAACTCCACCAATAAGATTATTTGTGTGTGTGTGTGTGTGTGTGTGTGTGTGTGTGTGTATTCCAGAGATGCTGTGGACGGCTCCAGAGATCCTGAGGAGTGGCCATGTTGGCCTCCACGGGACGCCCTCTGGCGACGTGTACAGCTTCGCCATCATCATGCAGGAAGTGGTGATGAGAGAGCCTCCCTTCTGCATGCAGGACCTCTCTGCTGCAGGCAAGACTCAGACTCCACCCGCCCTGAAGGGTGGTGTAGGGTGACGTAGGGTGATAGATCTGCTTGTAGAGACGCTTGAGTGGGAATGTCAGTAGTGGGTTGGTTTTACGTGGGAATGCAGAGTTCAATTCCTGTCAGTTCGGAGTTTGCATGTTGCATGTTGCATGTTGGGATAGGCTCCACCCCCCTGTGACCCTGACAAGGAAGAAATAAAGTGAATGAATGAGTGTACAGAACAGCTCACCTCTCCGTCTGCTCTAGAGCTGATCGAGAAGATCCGCAAGCCTCCGCCGCTGTGCCGCCCGCTGGTCAGTCCGGACTGCGCTCCGCTGGAATGCATCCAGCTGATGAAGCTGTGCTGGGCGGAGCAGCCGGACAGGAGACCCACCTTCGAAGACATCTTCGACCAGGTAACTCAGGTGGACGGCAGGAGGCCACAGATGCTGGTTCGATCCCCAGTATTGATCCATTAGTGCTGAAGCGCCCCTGAGCGAGATCACGTAGTTTCTATGTACTAGTAGGTATGCAGCTCTGCAAGGGCAAACAGGCGTATTAAAGGTCTCCTCCTCCTCCTCCTCCTCCTCTTCCTCCTCTTCCTCCTCTTCCTCCTCCTCCTCCCACCAGTTTAAGAACATCAACAAGGGGAGGAAGACCAACATCATCGACTCCATGCTGAGGATGTTGGAGCAGTACTCGTCCAACCTGGAGGAGCTGATCAGGGAGAGGACCGAGGAGCTGGAGATCGAGAAGCACAAGACGGAGAAGCTGCTGACCCAGATGCTGCCTCCGTGAGTTCACACACACACACACACACACACACACACACACACACACACACACACACACACACACACACACACACACACACAGTAATCGTTTGATATTTGGTATTTGGTATCGATCAACCCCTCTTCAAGATAAATACGATTTTCTGACTCGATACCAAATAACACGTGTACACGCGCGTTCATCACGTGGCGTTGACTGAGCCAGTACAAAAGGCCACGCCCCCACACCCGTCAAGCTCCTCCCCCCTCTGCTCCAGGTCCGTGGCGGAGGCGCTGAAGCTGGGCTGCACGGTGGAGCCGGAGCACTTCGACAGCGTGACGCTCTACTTCAGCGACATCGTCGGCTTCACCACCATCTCCGCCCACAGCGAGCCCATCGAGGTGGTCGACCTGCTCAACGACCTCTACACCGTGTTCGACGCCATCATAGGAAACCACGACGTCTACAAGGTGCAGTGTGTGTGTGTGTGTGTGTGTGTGTGTGTGTGTGTGTGTGTGTGTGTGTGTGTGTGTGTGCACGCTGTTTGATTCTGTCCATATATATTATCGTAGGTGAAGTAAATCAGTTAATTTGTTCACAGTTATGGGTCTATTCTATTCTATTCTATTCTATTCTATTCTATTCTATTCTGCTCTGCTCTGCTCTATTCTATTCTATTCCATTGTATTCTATTGTATTCTATTCTATTCCATTGTATTCTATTCTATTCTATTCTATTCTATTCCATTGTATTGTATTGTATTGTATTGTATTGTATTGTATTGTATTCTATTCCTTTCTATTCTATTCTATTCTAATCTATTCTATTCTATTCTGCTCTGCTCTGCTCTATTTTATTCATGAGCCATGTTGACTATCTGGGCTTGAATAGAATAGAACAGCACCACAGATTCTATTCTATTCTATTCTATTCTATTCTATTCTATTCTATTCTAATACATTACATTACATTATTACATGCCATTCTTTCCCATTCTATAATCTTTCACTATTATGTTCTGTTACATTGTACTCTACTCCACTCTACTCTATTCTACTCTATCCTAGGTGGAGACCATCGGTGATGCGTACATGGTGGCGTCGGGCGTTCCCGTCCATAACGGCAACCGGCACGCTGAAGAGATCGCCAACATGGCGCTGGACATCCTGAGCGCCGTGGGAACCTTCAAGATGAGACACATGCCTGACGTCCCTGTTAGGATACGCATAGGACTGCATACAGGTGAGGGACACACACACACACACACACACACACACACACACACTATGTACTATTGTATGTTGAGATATATTTCAATTCATGTGTACAAGTTATTACTGTTTTAATTAAGTGTTGTAGTAACTTGTGTGTGTGTGTGTGTGTGTGTGTGTGTGTGTGTGTAGGTCCGTGTGTAGCAGGAGTAGTGGGCCTCACCATGCCCCGCTACTGCTTGTTTGGAGACACAGTGACCACAGCGTCTCGCATGGAGTCCAGCGGGATGCGTAAGTACTGTGGTGTTCCTCACTGTGGTGTTCTTCACTGTGGTGTACCTCACTGTGGTGTTCCTCACTGTGGTGTTCTTCACTGTGGTGTTCTTCACTGTGGTGTTTTTCACTGTGGTGTTCTTCACTGTGGTGTACCTCACTGTGGTGTTCCTCACTGTGGTGTTCTTCACTGTGGTGTACCTCACTGTGGTGTTCTTCACTGTGGTGTTCTTCACTGTGGTGTTCCTCACTGTGGTGTTCTTCACTGTGGTGTTCCTCACTGTGGTGTTCCTCACTGTGGTGTCCCTCACTGTGGTGTTCTTCACTGTGGTGTTCCTCACTGTGGTGTTCCTCACTGTGGTGTTTTTCACTGTGGTGTTCCTCACTGTGGTGTCCCTCACTGTAGTGTTCCTCACTGTGGTGTCCCTCACTGTGGTGTCCCTCACTATGGTGTGTTGTTTGTTTGTTGCAGCCCAACGGATCCACGTGCACTCGAGCACCACGAAGGTCCTGCAGGAGCTGAAACTGGGGTACAAACTCGAGTTGAGAGGCCGGACGGAGGTCAAGGTAGGACCCTCGGTCAGGTCGGCGTTTGTGTGACGTCATCAGACCCATCGCAAATAATCCTCTCTCTTTCCGTCGTCCTCTTCTTCTCTCTCTCTCAGGGGAAAGGGACCGAGGAGACCTACTGGCTTGTCGGGCGAGATGGATTCACCAAGCCTCTGCCTGTGCCTCCGGAAGTCAAGTCCAAGTAGGAGCGACTTCTTCTTCTTCTACTTCCTCCTCCTCCTCCTTTTCCCCCCCGCGTCATTTTGTACCCATCACTATCTGAGTCCTGAGTCCTGCACTGGTCGATTTCTCCTCGCCATGTCCGCCCCGTCACCTGCCAAATCAGATCCGAAACTGAACTCGTCTGACATTTGATTGTTCAGATCTGCAAACTGAGCCATTTGTGCCTCGGCGCTAGTTGCTGAGCCTTTCTTCGTGCATTAGGCCCCACTCAGCTTTTCCCAGCTGGTCTGGGCTTGTACTATGGCTACGACTGTAAATCCACCTCTGAGCTGGTCCGACCTCCTGCAGGACTCCGGTGTGTGTCTGCTGTGTTCATCCTGTTCGCTTCGTTCCAACAGGAAACAGGCCCACGGGCTGCAGATGGCCGAGATAGCCCAGTACAAGAAACGGAAAGCCGAGAAACAGCAACAGGAACGGCAACTTGAAAAGAAGAAAAACTGAGGTAATGTTATGCATTATGAAAAATGTATAACATTACTTGGTTGGTTGGCACCGTGGCTCGTCCTTTGGCAAACTTAGTTTGGGGACATGGTTGCCCGGGTGGGCTCAAGATGTTGCAGCAATTCATTGACGTTTCCCTGCATCTTGAACGCCACTCGTGCTGAACTCTGGAGGGAAACCAAACCGCATCACGATCAGCCAGAGGCGGCTGGTCGAAGATGGACTCTGATGCCATGACTTCCTCCTAGAGCATGTACGAAACAGACGTGTGAAAATCAAACACTCCAAAGTTTTGTTGTTAAAATCCAGTTTATCAATCGTCTTTCCGTGTAGCACATGCAGACCAAATTTCAAAATAAGAGCTACACAGACCAAATGGTGCCTGCACAGTCGGATGAACAGTGGACTTTAACAAGAAATTTAACTTTTGAGTGTGTCGTTTTCCCGTAGAGCTGTATTGTATACGCTCCAGGATGAAGCCATCGCATCAGATCCCGTCTTCAACCAGCTTTTTTGCCACTCGATATGTGGTCACGATTTCTCCCGAGGTTTTGAATGGGTCGCGTTCGGACTCAAGACACAAATAAATGCAAGTGAATGACGGCGACATCTTGAGGCGGTTCGGGCTCGGGACATGGGACACTTATTTTTTCACTTTTTTGTTAGAGGGGTGAACCACCATTTTGAGTTGTTGGTCACTGACAAAACTCAGTTCTTCTACTTTACAAGTCTTGGAAAAATTGTCGCACCTCAGCTGCAGCAGGGCAGACCCTCTGGAGCTGCAGGGCCTCGGGGCCACATTCACTAACAAATTGTGGCACAGAAAAGTCTCTTAAAGAGCACTATGCAAGCAGAGCCAGCAATGATAGCAGCCAACTGTCTTTGCACAAAGTCCTTCAACACCTTTCAAAGGGTCTTGTATTATTGCACATTAGAGTCTCGATTTGAACGACCTCACCAGCAAAGAACTATTATGTGAGCAAAGTTTTAGTAAATCTTAGTGAATCTGGGCCTCAGGGTCTTGCTGGACCAGCAGGGCAGATGCTTGCCGAGATGGGGTCTGAAGTGATCTCTAAGGTCTCTAACCACTAGGCCCTTTTTCTTCAGTTTAAAGTTCCCATGGTGCAACTTCTGTCACCCTGCTGACCCAGTAAAACCACAATCTGAGTACGTCAAAATGAGCTTTACCTCCGATAGTAGCAGCGCTGACGGGCCTGAGCTGAAAAGTGAAGTCTAAAACTCAACAGACTCAACACTGTCTTCATTCAAAATGGATCCTTTATTGTGGCATTAGAAATGTGACGTGTCGTTCACACTGCTGTCTTTCTGCAGGTTTTATTGTCTCTGTGTTGAATTCTACTGTCTTTATTTCACATTTGAACTGATGAATTTCTAGTTTGTTCATTTTAAAGATATCAATCAAGTCCCTTGTTTTTTCTAGGCTGGCCGTTTTCCTTTCCCATGTTGCGTTAATTTTCTCTCCTTCCCTTTCTCCTCCTCACTCTTTCCTTACCCCCTTTTTGTTCTCCTCACCCCCTACTCACCCCACCACCTCCCCCTCCTCCAGCCCCTCCCACAGCATCACACCGGAGGAGTCGAGGGACATACAGCAGCGCTTTCACAAGGCGGTGAAGAAGCTCTCTCACATCCGCATCGTGACTCAGCTCACCACGACCAACGAAGAAGACAACGTAATGCTGTCACACCACTGACTGACCTATCACATGCGACCGATGAACCCTCTCCGCCAGGAAGTGCCGAAAGGCAGGGGGCGGGGGTTTGATGTCTGCCTGGGCATGCTAGCACAGTGAACCGACACCTTTGGACACCTTTGGACACCTTTGGATACCTTTGGATACCTTTGGACACCTTTGGATACCTTTGGATACCTTTGGACACCTTTGGACACCTTTGGACACCTTTGGACGTTGGGAGGCAAATATCGTCCCGGTCAGTCTGCATGGAAATAGGTAGAAATATGTGAACCTCAGTGCAAGGACAAGAGTTGAACTTTCTCCTGGGATCAAAAACAAAAAAAAACAAAACTAAAAGGACACCTCTGGACAAGCAATAGGCACAGTGGGACACCGATGGAGACTCTCAGACTGTTGGGACAGTGGCATGGTCATGTATTGCAAGGGACAAGTCACTGGTTCATAAGATGGATTTGGACCTGTAGGTTTAGTGGGACCCTGTTGGAAGCCAGACGTAGTGAGGCTCCTGTGTTGAGGTCATTTTAGACCTGCTGCAGTAGCAGCAGGTCTACTAGGTCCCGCTGAATCTCCACCAGCTCCGGACACTGACCTCTGACCTTCCTGCCTCCGTATATGCTACTGACATGGGAGCATCGTTTCTACATCATAGGAGGCGGTCCTAATGTTTGTGTACCCATGAACCTCTCTGCCGGGGTCGGAGCACTGAGAATAGTTAGCAGGTGTGAGGACTAGTGAAAGTGTTAGTTCAGATTAACAGCAGCCGCCGTGTGTGTGTGTGTGTGTGTGTGTGTGTGTGTGTGTGTGTGTGTGTGTGTGTATTAACAGCTTGAGTTGAGCAGATGAAGTGCCGTGTGGAACTATGTATAGAGGCTGGGAAACGGTGAGTCAGCAGAGCAGGGATCCACAGGAACCGCCTGTCAGCAGCAGATAATCCAGAATCCCAGAATGCCTTGCGAACAGGCCTGGACGTGTTTTCAATCAAAATATGGGCACAGAAGTAGCTTGAACATCCTCCGATCATCCAGCAGGGTTGTGAGTGTCTATGATCCTCACTCAAAACACAACATGTCTTGTGGCTGCATTGCATTCTGGTCTATCTCGTCTACTGCATTGCATTCTGGTCTATCTCGGCTAGTGCATTGCATTCTGGTCTATCTACTGTCGGTGCAGAAATTGGTCTCCTCCGATGGATTTCTCCTGTATGATTGTTGATCGGCCGTCTAGAAAGAAGGCCTTGCTCCTTGATTCTGATTGGCTGACAGCAAAACCTGATGGTTACTGTTGAGGTTTTACATCCATGAGACATTTTCTGATATCAAACTCCTCTGTAGCTGCTGGAAATATCTCAATATGACGTCACGTTGTCTAGGTTGGGCCAGTTATCCACGGGAAGAAGAAAAATACACCACCAGATGACAAAATGGCTGCAGAAATGGCACCATCATCTCTAGATATCATGTGATCCCCTCCACTGTCCTCCATCTTGTAGCTGGATTTTGAAGTTATTCAAGTATTATGTTTGTATGTATGTATTATTAACTCTTTATTTCATTGTAACAGTAGTCAGTCGCTTTAACTCCACCAGAGTTAACCAACTGCTAATTTGTGTTGTAGATCAAGAATACCCTGACTGTAGGTAAAAAAAGATGATCACAATTCATTCAGAGTCTGGTCTGGGATCAGTAGCAGCGCAGAGTCGACAGTATTTTCGTTACCTGCCCGGCAACGACCTCGTTTGTTGAAACATTGCAATAAAGTTTTGGTGCTTGAAGTTCAAGTGTTGGGCATCTTTTTTTTCCAAAACTTGCCCTATGCGTTTGCTGCCCCCCACAGTTTTGCAATAAGACCTTTATTTTGAAACGAACCTACAGCGCCCTCTGGTGACCCGACACAGAACTCAGACTCAGCTACAGATGGCATCCTGGAAACTCTGCAGGATTATCCCTGTTGATCCTCACTCTGTGTGTGTGTGTGTGTGTGTGTGTGTGTGTGTGTGTGTGTGTGTAGGCAGGTCACTGTTAACCAGATTATTATTCCTGTCTGTCTCTCTTCCTCTCTGTCTGTTTAAAAGCTGATCCACATACCGACAGCCAGTTTATCACACACTCTGTCCCACATAAGAACTGACTCCAACACACACACACACACACACAATTACACACATACATACAGACAGTTTTATGCATGTGTGTGAAGGCAGAAACACACACACACACACTTCCTTGAAAACAACTTCTTGCATTTTAGGAATCATATGAGTGATTGCTGGGAAAGGGCGGGACCTCTGGGACTCCTGGGGACCATAATCCACGGTCCTGATCCACGGTCCTGATCCACAGTCCTGATCCACAGTCCTGATCCACGGTCCTGGCTCCTGGAGCATCTCTGGCCCGTATATTATTCTGATGGTCATTTGATCTCCATCTTTCCCATACTTGAATTGAAATTGGACCTAGAGGTCAGAGAAGTGGCTCATCGCATCCCCGGACCGGCTACAGACTCAGGGATGCTAAAGGTTTAAAGTGTGGTTGTTTACGTGTCAAGAGAGATTTGTGATACTTGAAACGCCGTTGAAACCTGATTTCAAAAATACACGAGCATCGACGAGGAGTGCAAGCATACTTCTCTTCCCGCTGCCTCGTTGCAGATGTGTGGTTTTCATGTCACAGGATTTATCCAGTCGATGGTGGTTTTGCTTCTGGGGAGGAAGATTATGATAGGAATGGTAGATTAGTGGGTATCGAGGAACGGTAGGAGGTCTGGGCAGATTAGACACAAGTTATTAATGTACATGTGATCCAGTGACATGAGACGTGAATGACGTTTTTCATCAGAAAAAGTGTGTTTGGGTGAAATATCCCCTAAAGTTCAAGTTCAAGACTTTGTCAGCGAGGCATAAAACCACAACACATGACTAGTTAAATAAATACTTTAAGACACGGTGAAATTGAGAAAATGAAGCAAACACATGGCGGTGTCATCCAAGATTTAAAAAAAAGTCAAATGTGAAGTAGAACTATGAGGAAAAATAGTTGTAATAGTTTATAAATGACTTGTTGGTTCATGGACTGTTAAACACATATGTGACACAACTGAGGCTCATTGTGGATTTAACAAGAGAGACATTTACTTTGAAGGACTGCAGCTGGTGAAAAATGACTTTTTGTTGACACTTGACACAAAACAAAGATATTAAATAAATTGAGTCAAAAATGAGTTGGAAATACATGAAAAACATCAGGTGTATTGATCCGTGTGTCCTGGCCGCTAGCATGTCAGGAGACCGACTGTTCCTGCAGCAGCACCCTGGGGAGCTGGACGCCGTTTCACCAAGAGACCCTGTGAAGTTTCCGGTATCGGTCCTGACCCTGATATGTGATACACAGCGGTAAAGATCGGTGTGCTCAGATCAAAAGCCACTCCTGTAGCGTTCACAATATAAGGTACCTTACTGTTCAGGGTCTCACGCATTAACAGGAACCTTTAACTAACATTTATCACAACAGGGCGAATTGAACAATCTGTCCTCAATCCACTAAATAAACTATCTCTATTGAAATGTGTTTAAATCACAGCTGAGATCTCAGACTGAAACTCTGACGGACACAAACATGCTTTCCTTTGTGTTTCCTGTGTGTGTCGCATCTCCACTGGAAACAGAAAACAGCATTGTGACTCTGCTCCTTTGTTGCAAGTACAATAGCCAGGGGTGGAGATGGTGGTGGTGGTGGTGGTGGTGGTGGTGGGTGGTGGTGGGGTTGGCTGTGATGTCCCAGCATGCCCAGCAGAGGGTGCTGTTTCCATGTTATCTGACAGGAACTTCTTTTCCACTGCAACAGGGAAGACAACAACAGGAGGAGGCAGCAGCGACGTTCATTTCTCTCGTACTGCAAATGAACCTACAGTGTGTTATCTTTTTACATTACCAGTCCATCAGCTCACATTCACTCCAACAAATAAAAACTGAAAGGAAGGTGCCGCCGCCGCCATCTCGCCCCACCACGCGCTCTCCTGGAGCCAATCACTGTCGAGGCACAAGTGCGAGTGCAGAGTCACCATTTGCACCGTTAAGCCTCCAACTTTGGCTACTAGCTCGACTCACACTCAGAGGAGGAATTATTTGGAAAACGATGCAGCGCTGATGATGCACGATAGATGTATTAATGGTTGGTGGTTTAAGAAACCAGCGGTCTGAAACGCTCTCCCCAAGCTCAACTAGCATCAAAGCACCCTTGAGCAAGGCACTTAACGCCCAAACGCTGCAGGGGGGGGGGCAGTTGCCGTAAATAAGACTATGTTCATGGTGAACTTGCCTCGTTAGACAAGAGTTAAAAACCTGGTGACAGACTTAAACTGCTGCTCAATTCCTGCCAGTGAGACGGAAAAGGGGGTAAAAGGTCGTGCGAGGCTACGCCAGGCTACGCCAGGTTGGGCTGGTCTGGCGCCAGCGGAGGTTAGCATAGTAAGGATGAAAGGTTGGAGGCTACGCGAGGTTTGGCTGGTCTGGCGCCAGTGGAGGCTAGCAGATTCCGTTGAAAGGCAGCTGACGTCCCCCCGGGGAAGAGTAGAGTTGCCCGTCGGCTCGATTGGTAGCCATCGACGTGGGAGAGCGCGGGGAGGTTGGAATTCCCGGCTGTTACAATGGTGTCCAGTTTTTTCCGTAACGAGAGGTTAAAGAGAGGCAGAGAAGCAGAGAGAGAGAGAGAGAGAGAGAGAGGGGCGGGGCAGGGATGATGCTTTACCAACATTGTTTTCAACTTTCATGCCAATAAAGCACTTTGAATTAAGCTGACGGAGGGAGAGGCATAGAGAGACAGGTGGTCCTGTGTTGCTGCACGGCAGTAACACTGCCAGGGTCGGGCGTGTGATTCCCACCGGGGCCCGCCACACTGGAAACCACGCCGGTCCTGATGCTGGAAGGTGTTTGGGATAACAGCGTCCACTAAATGGTGCATGTAAAGTGTAGTAGAGGCTTGGAGAGCGTGGCATTCTCCACAATGTGGAAGAACATAGATATCTCCCCAGGGTAGCGGGGGGGGGGTTGGTCTGTCTGGGTTCCCACGTAAAACACCACCGGGCTTGAGTCTCGGCGGTCGGGCACGCTGTCTTAATAAGCGCTTAGCTGCCCTGAAAAAACGTGATACGTCACTGTTGGATGAGAAGGGTAGAGGGACGCCAAGCACGATGGAGGGCGGATGCCTGAGGTGGCACGCTGTAAACAAACTGGGGTTTGATCCGAGTTCACCACCTGGCCTAAAGTGGGATTCAATTTACAGCAGCGTTGGAAGACGCGGGCCGAGCCAGGTCACCTCAACCGCGTGACCCCGCCGAGCACCGGGGCTGGCCGGTACCCAGACTCACTGGCGGGTTCTCGCAGGACCAGAGCAGCATATGAGTAGCGATTTGTTTTAATAAACCTCAGCCCCCTGCAAGCAAGAGCCTGGATGTCTGATTCTGGATCACTGGCTGAAATGGTTTTAAGAGCCCTTGCCCTTTTTGTCCTCAATACAAACAAACATCTGAGGAAACTCTGAGCTTTGTTTTGATCTGCAGGGGGAAACAGTGATGAAAAATAGATGTGGTTACTCGTCAAGTGGTTGTGCGAAACACATGATAGTGTCTGATTTCTGACACAGAAATGAAGAGGGTCAGGTGTTCGTGTTTTCCAACTCTTTGTTTTGTTAATTTCTAAAACAGAAACTACATAAAGAAATATAAATATCTATGTTGTTTCTAAACTGGGTTAAGGAAAGAACTGGGTGCAATCACAGTATTGCATTTTTCAGTGGATCCCCAAATGTTAAGAGTACCAATATATATATATATTATTTACTTATTATTATGTATTTATTAGCCATGATGCAACATATATTTACATTAACCTTGCTGACTGGGCAAGGCAACGTTTTTTAATTTGGTTCTCGGGCTAAAAAGGTTCAATAAAAAAGGGTTTAAATGAATAATCAAAATACACAACTTGACCCAGGACTTGCATCTGTTCGGGACCACAGGGGGACACAGACTGTGTGGTTGTTTGGGTCGTCTGCAGGTCTAGGATCCGTTTTCTGCGTGCCAGCTCTCAGTCTAAACCGCCACCGAATCACCTAACATCTGATTCTAGATAAGCGTCAGGCGGGCGCTACAGTGTCACCGCCTTTTTTACTTCAATGAAACTCCGTGCGACGCAACTGGTCAATACTATTGACGTAAAGCACTAATATCCCATAGCGACTGGTTGAGACGCCTGTCAGCAGTTGTCAATCAGGATGATTGTCCAATTGGAACGCGCGTCTGGCTCTTTGTTCCTCCTGTTTGTCGGTGACGCACTGGTCACGTGTTGTTTGTGCTCTGGCCCGTAGAGATGTGTACAGGAGGAGAAGGGAACGGATTGCTAACCGAGCTAGCTGGAGCCTACCGATTATAGAAACACGGCTGAGCGTGGTCATGTTGCACACGGTAGGCTTCATTTCGTAAAAAGCCCGCATTGGAATACCTGCGTCGCCGCTAAAAGGCCAAGAGGACTCGGTTTTGTCGGAAAAACAAAGCCGTCTGTGTGGATTGCAAATCGAGCCGTGCGAGTTAGCTGGCCTAGCTTGCTAGGCAGCCGGACTCGGGAGCTCGTCTCCCAAAACAAGAATGGGGTCTAGGTCCACTCGGATTAGCTTGCTAGTAAAGTGACCTTTGATTGCATTCTCTGATGGCAAATTTCACGAATTACCAGGACAGCAAAGCAGCGATGTTGATGTTGGAGACGCAGCAGAGGGACGTGGGGACGAAATCTGCGGCCACTACTGCAAACGGAGACAGCACGGTCGGGGAACCCCCTTCCCCGTTAATTAATATCGGCGGCGGCGGCGGAGGAGCCTCTCGTTTCCATCAACATTTACCGCCCTCCAACCACCACCACCACCTCCTCCTCGGCCACCATCACCCGCCGATCGGCCAGCCAAAGGATCAACAACAACACCCGCTATCACACCATCACTACCAGCTGGCTCAGCAGCAGCATCTTGCCGGCGAAAACATCGCGGAGTCCCCGGGCAGGAAAGCCTCCTCCTCGTCTCTCAGCCAGGTACACGTCGAGGACCCCGCCGCCGCTTCCTCCGCTACGAGCAGCGGCAGCGGCAGCAGCCATGTATTCGCGTCTGTAAACGTCGCCAACACGTCGGACGCCGTGGACGATATTCGTAAGTGCGGTTACCTGAGGAAACAGAAACACGGGCATAAGAGGTTCTTCGTGCTGCGGGCGGCCAGCCACCTCGTCCCGAGCCGCCTGGAGTACTACGACAGCGAGAAGAAATTCAGGAACAGCCTGCGGTCTGCTGCTGCGGCCGCCGCCAGCGGCGGAGCGGTCGCCCCGTCTCCCCCGAAACGGGTCATTTACCTCCACCAGTGTTTCACGGTAAACAAAAGGGCGGATTCTAAAAACAAGCACCTCATTGCCCTCTATACTAAGGACGAGTACTTTGCCATTGTGGCTGAAAACGAGCAGGAGCAAGAGGACTGGTACGTAGCAGTCAGTGAGCTGATGAGCGAGGGCAAAAAAGGGCATGTGGACTCCGATGATTTGGATGACGGGTACGGTACCGTCACCCCCGGTACTGTGTTCAAGGAGGTGTGGCAGGTGAATGTGAAACCGAAGGGCTTGGGTCAAACTAAAAACCTCACGGGTGTTTACCGGTTATGCCTCTCCACGAAAACCATCCACCTCGTCAAGCTGAACTCTGAGACCCCCTGCGTCAACCTCCAGCTGATGAACATCAGGCGCTGCGGGCATTCGGAAAGCTTCTTCTTCATCGAGGTGGGCCGCTCCTCCTCCATCGGGCCGGGGGAGATCTGGATGCAGGTGGACGACTCCGTTGTGGCGCAGAACATGCACGAAACCATCCTGGAGACCATGAAGGCCCTGAAAGCCTTCGCCGAGTTTCGGCCCAGGAGCAAGAGCCAGTCTTCGGGCTCTAACCCCATGCCGTTCATCACGACGCGGCGTCACCTAGGCAACCTGCCGCCGAGCCAGACGGGGCTCCAGCGGCGGTCGAGGACGGAGTCCGTCGTCGGCACGCCGCCGTCAAGTAAGAGCTCCGGGGCTAGCGGCTATCGCTTCCGCACGTCCAGCGAGGGCGAGGGGACGATGAACCGGCCGTTCCGCTCCGCCACAGGAAGCCTGGTCCACCTCAACACAGCGCGCGCCCACCTCAGCCGGCAGGAAGGGGGCGCCGGCAGCAGCGGGAGCGGCGTTGCCACGGGGAACGCCGGCACGAGCACCGGGGGCGGCCGCTACGTCAGAGCCATACCGGGGTCGTCGTCCTCCGCCTACCACGCCCGCTCGGCCTCGCTCCCAGTCTCCCACTTCCCCTCCACCACCAGCCCCGTGAGCGTCTCCTCCAGCAGCGGCCACGGCTCGGTCTCGGACACGCTCACCCGCCCGTCGAGCGCCTCCATCTGCGGCTCGCCGTCCGACGGCGGCTTCAACTCCTCGGACGAATACGGCTCCAGCCCCGGTGACTTCCGGTACTTCAGGGTACGGAGCAACACCCCCGACTCGCTGGGCAACACCCCTCCAATCAGAGAGGAGAATTGTCTTAATGACTACATGGCCATGGGCTGGCACCGGGAGGTGTTCGGCGCCAGCGGGGGCTCGGGGAACAACAGCGGCGGCGACACGCCGCGGGACGAGAGCACGTCGACGGCCGAGGATGACCGCTTCTCTTCGTCGTCGTCGTCTCTGAGGAGGCGGACGCACTCTTTCTCCAGACCCGCAGGAGGCGCGACGGGTGGGTCAGGAGTGGCGGTTTACCAGAAGATGACCCAGACCACCTTCTCATTGGACGAGGGGTCTGTGGGCGAGGTGGTGCTACCATTTGGCAGCGGGCTGCTTCGCGGCGGCCCTTCGTCCTCCTCTTCCTCACTCCGCTCTGACTACAGCTCCTGCTCAGAGCACAGCCAGCAGAGCCGACCCTCCGCTCTTTCTCAGACGGAGGCCGGCGGAGAACGCCCCCCCCTCTCCGCCTCCTCCTCCGCCAAGGAAGACAGCGGCTACATGCCCATGATGTGTGGCGTGGCCGCCTCCCCGCGGGACACCCCTCCGGACTACATGCCTATGCAACCCAGCTCCTACCCCCACTCCCACCACGTCTCCCGCTCCCCCCAGTTTCACAGCCCGGCTTTAGGGCCTCGCTCGGCCCACCACCACGCCCCCCAGCTCCAGCC